>JARHVA010002579.1:1900000-2095000 GCA_037957365.1 Torreya grandis | reverse complement strand
TTAATGAGCTTAAATGGTGTCAAAAAGACCCTACAAAGCCTTGATTTCCATCATAAAAATGGATTCTTGACCTCTGTCAAAAACCCTAGGCTCACCTTTGCTCTAATTAGCTATAAAAATATGACTTGGATCATTGACACATTGAATCTCATTTATTCCATTAGATCTTTTAAATATGAACAAATACGAGCCCTTAGAACCACCTTTAAATTATTAACCTTGTCTTTACTTATGCCATGTGTCGAATGTGCATTAATCCTCAAGATCTTGCTGTCAGTCTAATGCTTCACATACTTGTGCCATTTTTCCTTGAATCATCATCTCTTTAGATTCACTGACCAGTTTGAATCAATCATGCTATCTGATCAAGATGTATAAGTTCATGTGCACCATATATATCTTTGGTCCCACTTTTTTGTCAGTTCTTGCGATATATTAGATCTTTGGTATAATTGAGTGTAAGCCCTTGATTTACCTTAGACCCATCCTTTTGTTAGTGATTTTGATCTATCAGATCTTGGATGGATTATTTCACACTATTGGACTATGTCCAACTTGTATATCATTAAAGTATTTAACTTGAGGACCTTTTTGACTTGGTTGACTTAGTGTGGATTGTTAGATATTATGTGTCAGTATGAGGGCTCCCAAAAACCATTAGATCTCAACCAAATTTAAAACTTTTAAGGAAATTTTGAACCCAAATGGTTACTTGCCTTGATTAAATTTTATGTTTGCACGACCATCATTCATGTTGTAGGTTTATTTTGATCAACTATGAAGGCTTGGATCTTGAAGCACTAGAATCGTAGAGGCATCAAATTTTCAAAAGATGTTCTTAAGGTCAAAAAGGATAAACCCATTTGATCCTTTGGTCTCAAGAGATTTTGAAGAAAATATATTCAAAGTTTAAGATGGATAGTCCATGACTACTTCTTTGTGACATCTTGGTGATGACCAAGCTCAAATGACTAAGTATGGGAAACTTAGTATACATTCCTAAGAGCCCAAATTTACACATGTATAACTCTATTTGTGATTCAATAGAAGACCTAAAACTTGGTATATAACAACTTAGGACCAAGGTGAACAAACCCATGTGGTTACCTTCTTCCACAATAGTTTCACATATGAGATATAGCTTTGTGAAAGTGCTCACTCAGCTTTATTTGAGCTCTCTTGAAAATTGGCTAAGTATGGAAAAATAAGAAGAAAGTGACCGATGAACTAACTTTGGACCTTTGTAACTTTTGATGTGCTTGGGCAGAGGACTTGAGATTTAGATCATATGATCTTTGCACAAAAGTGAACAAACCCATATGACCAATTTTCCTTAACCCATCCACACATGTGATATCTAGCCTCAATAAACTAGCCACTTATAATTTCTACTAGTAGACCCAAGATGTTAGGATGAATAAAATGAAGGACTAGATGAATTACATGAACTTTCATATCTATTTCAAGAACTTTTGACATCTTATAGGGGATCTAAAACTCTAGACCATGTTTTAAATGTTGGAAAACACATGAGAACGTGTATGGTCTCTTCTACTTGGCAATCTTGGACCCCTTTTTGAGCCTTAGATATACTTCATCAAACCATGCAAGATCTTTTTATGTTGGCCAAAATTTTATAACACAACCTTAGTATCCTTAAAATAAAGTTTGAATAAACATCAAAGGTCACAACTTATGGTTTAATCACTTAATCACACCATAATTTCACTAGCATATATAATTATAATAATATTTCACAAACATCAGTGTAGCATGGGATAACTGCATGGAGTTTGATCCCTCTTTAGATTATTGGTATGTAAATAATGATTTCAACATAGGGAGCATTGATGTCTAGCAAAAATTCAACCATTAACACATTTTTATATATTTTTTACATTCATTCATCATGGATTATTAAGATAGGGTTTATAAGTGAAGAAGAAGGCATATAATGGCTTTTGGAATAAATCAGACATATATGATCACGCACATAGAGTTAAGAGAAGGTGCATGTGTCAAAACTTTAAAATATTACTAAAAACCTACATGATTATGATGTGGCCTAAGGATGTAAAATTTGTGCACTCTTATATGATTCCAACATATTTGTTTAAAGAGTGATCAAAGCCTTATTCCTAATTCAAAATCAACCAACATAGCCACACAGTCATTTTTAATTTTTTTCTTAGTCTTGTATTTTTGAATTTATATCTAAATATACTTCTTTGTCATTTCCCCTTTTAGCATTTATACAAATATAGTAAGTTCTAATTTGGTTTGTGTAATTTATTACATATCTATAGCATTCTAATTTTACATAGTAGTTGTTTACATTTAGATACCGAGTTTTCTATTTTTCCAAATTTTATAACACATATTAGTGAATCTAACTATTATTTGAATGTTTCAAAACCCTAACCTTAGATGTTTCTAGGGTTTATATCATTTTTTAAAAAAATTAAAAATTGTTATTTTAGGACTATTAGATTTGATAAAGTCTTTATTTAGAACAATATTCCACATTTTCATTTATTATTTTATTTAATTAAATAAAATTGTATCTATCTATCTATCTTATGCATAGAAATACATGAAGTTTTTCCCAAGTTGAATATTTTCATATTTCAGCTAATAATACCATAATGGTAGAACCCATTAATAGATTTGATGACACATATAAGAAGAATTCATAAATATTTATTTCAAAGAATCAAGATATGTATGATGCATTAATAAATATTTTTCAAGTGTAAATTAAGAAGACATTTGATGGCCATTCCTCTGAAATCTCCAATCCTATGGATTTCTTTACCTTTCTTGAAATTATTGAATAATTTTTTTGAAACATTATTTACTATGGGAACATTCTAAGGGATAAAATATGTTAATAAGTTTATTCCTACTTTTCCATTTGGAACATTATATTTGGTTATCAAACAATCTTATTCTCCTAATGTACAAGCCCTTATACATGAGATTCAATCTCTAAAAACTAACCTATGTTACTTTAGATCAAGGTGATTCAAAATATAATTAGGCACTTTATTCCTAAACTTTATTTTACACTCTGTTAGCATAGTACATATAAAAATATCCTCTACCAATAGGGTTTTTGTTACCAAGCTTACACTATATGATGGAAAGGGTGACCCTAAACAACATTTACAAACATTTCACTTAACATGTTTAGAATATGTATTCAATGATAGGGTGTTAACCAAGTTATTTTTTAGAATTATAAAATAATATGATTTATAATTATTTTATGACTTACCTCATCAATTAGTGCATGCATTCAATCCATTGGTCGATATGTTTCTAGCACATTTTTCAATCAATATCAATGAAAATATTTCATCTGCTCAGATTGCTCAACTCAAATATAGATCTAATGAGCCTATTGTACAATATGTCTTAAGGTATAAGAAAATGCTACTTAAAATGTCAATTATTATGGAAAACATATAATTATAGGATATATTCAATTATATTTTACTTCCACCCCTACACAAGTCCATCAAGTTTAATAAGTTTCTCTCATTCATAGATTTTTACCACATAAAAAAGGAAAGAGAAGTCAAATTATTGGTAATGAATAGGCTTAATTATGCAACAAAAAATAAATTCAAATACAAAGAGTTCAATAAACCCACCATACAAGGTGAGATCAATTGATAATAAGAATGATCAAAAGAAAACATTACATGCAATTTTAGAACCAATTTTGTGCATTGTATTGTCATCTTATTTAAATAGACAATTTACAAATATACCAAAAGATCCATATAAGGTCCTCAAAATTCTACCAGAATTCAATCTCATATATCTCCCTCACATTAAATAGGTTAATGTGAGTAATCTCTTCTAAATGGATTTGACTATAATTATTTTTGTTACTTTCATCAAGCACCAGGGCATACTAATAACAGGTGCATCAGTTTAAGGCACAAGATTCAATATTTGTTAGATGAAAACATAATTGATGTAGGCACACATAAAAATAGTTACAAGGCACAACCAATTGAAATTAAGGCAATGGTAATTTCTCATGAATAATTTTCTTACACATATAACTAATGAGGCAATATATACATCAAGCGTGCATTATGCATATATTACACCCATCCACTAGTTTATTATCATTCTCATATAGAGGCATAAAATCCCATAAATGGAATTATTAGTACCTATCATACTTCATTGCCCTATAGGTCATTCATCACATTTGCATAACATGAGATAGTAGATGATGATTCAGATTTTAACTTTGTATTCATTTGAGTGCACTCACCAACCTATTTAGAATGTCATGGTTTATAATAGTTCAAGCATGAAAATGTGTACAATCACACTTATTAATCATTTAGGATACACATATAAATATTTACTTCTTGTATACATCTAAAATTATCCCCTCCATTGTCATTACTAATTTTACCATCATCTGACACTAATTATCATTGTTCATTATGTTAACATTATCCTAACATCCCCCCTTTATATATTTATTCATCATACTAACTTTATCATTCTCTTATCATGTCATTTAATCACTACTCAAATCCTCATATTATTTGGGAATTTTATATTCCTATCTATTTACTATCACCTACCACTATAGACACTTAAAATCAGACACTTCATGTTAATTATAATTATATTATATTGACAATTTCAACCTTACCAAAGTCACTTTTACTTTAACGGTTAATTAATTACCTAATTAATTAACCTAATCTACTCCTAATGGGAAATTCCATGGATCTGGAATTACATATTTTATAAATGTACAAAATTGAATTATTGCCTCTCCCAAGGTGACATCATCATTTAGAGGATGAAAGTAAGATATCTTACAAGCTCTTACACCCTTCTTACACACTCTTTCTCTTATAACCCTATTACACACACAAAGGGGTAATGATTTGAATCTCTTACATTTCTATCACATACTCTACCCCTTTTCTTCCACATTTCATATTTATCATTTATGATAATGGAAGACTAATATTAAGACCTTGATCTTCATCTCAAGATGGAAAGTCCACAATCATTTTGAAAATATATAAATGAAAGGGTATACACACTCTTTCATAATGATCAACTAAGGAAGTGAAGCTCTACCAATTCTCAAGGTCATCAATTGAACCAATTTTCATACCAAAGCTAAGCCAATCTAAGAAAAAGGTGTAGATAAGGAGAGGTGATTACCACATGTAGAATCAAGAATTGACAAAGGATTTGATGCACCCCAAAAGCTCATATAGAACATTTACCTTCTTCTAATTACCAGAATTAGCCTTTCAAACAAGTTAATTCACTCTATTTTTCTTCAAAATTTCATTTAAGTCTATTCTAGAACAATTTTTTTTTGTCATTTCATAACTTTATATTTGACATGATCTTCAGTGAAATCCTTAGATGTAGTGGCAAAATCATCCAAACTATGAAATCAGAACCTTCACCAACAAAATTGTTTGTAGCAATGGAGAAATCATCTTAAGATTATTTTTAATATTTTCTGATCGATAACAAAATGACAAGTAATTTTAATGAAATCCATTTCACTATGGTGAAATCATTTTAAATATGTGAAATCATTTTTATGCATTTTCTATTTTGATTATTTTCGTACATAATTGAGAAATCATTGGCCTTGATAGTGAAATCATCTCATGTATTCTTGAATTCATCCATATGGTATTTTTTTTGTTTTAACTATTTTTTATCCCCATAAGCCCTAATTATGAAATTGGAAGCATCTGTAGTGAATTATTTCACTATAGTGAAATGATCTTTTTTGTATTTAAAAAATCGTATCTAACATTATCAAAAAATTTATACCTAGTATAAAAATCATTTTATTGTATTTTCTATTTATTTTTTTGTGTAGGTCAAATTAGTGAAATTATCAACCCTAGCAATGAAATCATCAAACCTAGTAGTGAAATAATTTTTGGTAGAAACAAAATCATTTAATGAATTTTTTATGTGTAGGTTGTAGTAGTGAATTTGGGTTAATGAGCAGTAAAATCAGACTATGTAATCATGAAATCATTATTTGCAAAACTGAGACTCAAATAAACTCCCCTTTAAGCTCCTTATTGGCTCAAAACCACATTTATTGAACTTATAATCATTTATAATACATAACCTTGGGAAAAGAAGTGGTATTTTGAGTCAAACAAATCAATCTTACTTCACATTTCTATTTGGGCACTAAAACAAATTTACATCTCAATTGGGTTATAACATAACTTGTTCATTTTCATGTTATTTATTTTCTTACAATTTTTTATGTTGCTTGATTATCTTTTGGGGTCATTTTTCATGTATGTTTTCCCATTTTTGGGTGACTCAAAAATGTAAAGGTTCCTATTTACCTTTTACCATATTTTTCATTTGACAATGTGGGGTGAATTTCATCACTTTCTTGAAAGTCTTTAGGGGCACATTGACCTAGGAAGTCACATCCTAGCATTGTAACAAACCTTATTTATATAAAAAGGTATAAAAATTAAGGAGCATTACCATCATGAAGGCCTATATTTATGCTTGCACATTATCATGTAAGTAAAACAACCCTAGGGAGTTCTTTCCAATAGCCTAGGCTAAGGTGTGGTAGCCATGAAAGGAGTAATCTTGGCAATAAGAGTGAACTTCTTTATTGATGGACTTATGCCCACATACCATAAGGTATATAGGGACCCTCTATAAATAAATATTAAAATTATACATGTTGACATTTTGGTATCCTAGGATAAAATGAAACCCCTACCATATAAAATTTGATCATTGCATTAATTTCCATTTCAAAAGAGGTCTAATCAAGGTCTTATCAAGATGTTAAGGCCCATGATGTGTGACTTTTCCAATAAATTTTATTCCATTATATTTTAAGACGTATTTTTAATGAAATTTATTAAATTTTAAGGTAACTTCAAAAATATTCAGTTTAGTTTGTGAAAGTCAATGTATAAGTGGTCTATAGAGGAAGACAATGAGGAGGTGATCATCTAAGAAGCACAGTGTTTTATAGTGGATGATGGACCTATAAGAAAAGTTGGTAATATGGAAACATTATATTTTAAATTATTTGGTGATTTTAAGGTAATTTTGGATATTTTAAGGTTTTTATTATTTTGCATTCTATTGCTTGTTGAAGTGTTGTAATGTGACCACCTTGCGAGACATCAAGTATGAATAGTAGAATCCATGAATAGAAGTAAGAAAAAGGTCTTTTGGAGCCATTTAAATTTTTTGAGGATCATATTATATATATATTTTGTCTTTACACTTGGTCAAAGTGTTAAAATTCTTCTTTCCCAATGTATAACACACTTTTGAAATTGTTTTGTTCATTGTCTAACACATAACATAAGAATAATGCAAGAAACATAGGAAAAAGGATCTTGTTACATTATATCACCACCATAAAATAAAATAATAATCCATTTTAATCTGATTCATATCTCTAATAGGGTATTTTATTAGAATAGATAACTTTTCTTGATGAAGAAGCGTTTAGGACAATGAGAAGGCAATTCGAGTTGTTATAAAGGTCTCATTGAAAGGTTTTTAAAGTTGAACACTATATAAAAATAATATTCAAGGAAAAATATAAATTAAATATGCTCAAAAAAATGATACAAAATATTTTATAGGTTAGAACAAGATAAAAATCCACCTAACTTCTCCATTAGGTTTGTAAGCCCACGGGCACAATCAAGAAGGGTAATTTTCATGAGGTTGGTTAATAAATAAGGAAAGGTATTAGTTAAAATTATATTAATATATGTTTAAAAAACATATTAAATTAAAATAAATGGTATTATTTTTTTGATTATTGGGCATATCTTTATGAACCATTATTAACAAGTTAAACCCCTCTAAAACTCTTATAAAACCCCAATATCATGGCTTTTCAATTGAAATGAAATGTTTAATTCTGGTGAATGGGTGAAAATTGTTTAAAATTGATTATTTTAGGTCAAATTATCCATAAAATATAAAACTTGATACAAATTCATAATGGTCATGGTTGTACTAGCAAGAAAATCTCATTGATCTATTGTTTTGGACATGACAAGTATGGTTTGTTGAAGTTGTGAGGTGTTTCTAGCATAAAGGTGAGTTAAATAAAGTATAAATGATTTTTAAAACTTAATAAAAACATAATAATACATAATAGACCATATTCAATAAAATATTCAATGCATGAATGAACCAAATATCAAGGTATAGGTCTATAAGGTTTGAAGGTGCAAGTTTTGGAGATGTTTGACATTGTTGAGAGGTTTTGGATTATGTAAATGTGTAAATCACATGGTATGATTTTTTAAAATTAATTAAAGCCTCTAATTTTTTCTAAAATCCCACAATCATCCCAAAATTGGTCTTTCTACTGATGGTTTAAGCACATAGTCTTCAAATGGTAGAAATATAGTCTTGTAGGTAAGAAAATTTGATGTTTAGAAAGAAATACATTTGAATTAAAGTTTGAATGAATAATTTATAAGAGTTTTAAATAATTATTAATCATAAAACCAATTTTTATACCATCCATTATCATATTTTATGGGATGTTATAGGTGGTGGGCCATGAAATCCATTGGTCTAGTGTTCTTAAGCAGGGTTTCAAGTGTTAAAAAAACAAGTAATAGGTCTGTAACCTAAAATGAGGTACCAAATACATTATTTATATGATTAAACTAATAAATATAACCTAAAAAATATTCCAATAATGAAAATATTATAAATGGAAAGAGGATAATTCATTCATGCATGCACAGATAAACTATGTCAAGTTTGCAAGCTGAGAATGAGAGATTCTTGGTAAACTCTATGTGTATTCTCATTGTTAAAGATAATAAAACAAGATAAATTAAATTATAATTATTTAAAATAAAATTTTAGGCCATAATGAGTAGGATTTTATAATTTTATATCAGTTTGTAATGGGGTTTAAGCTTAAAATAGGCACATATAGGTTTGCACATAGAAATATGAAAGATAAAGTGTTCTTTTTGTGTTGAAATTGAGTTTGGGAGGTTTATGTTGAATTTGGTAACATTTAATAAAGTTTATATAATTATTTTTTAGGTTTTCATAAGTTAATAAACATCAAAATAAGGCTATTGGGGCTAAAGCAACCACATTATCAAGAAACCCCAACCATGGTTTAAAATAAGAATTAAGGATATTAAGGAGGTCAAAATTTTTGGAAACCATATTTAAACATAATAAGTCATGTATAAATACTATAAAATATTTTACCAACTCAACATCAAGCATTTGAAACCCTTTTTTTCTCAAACAGTTATCTCGACCTTCACCTATAGGCCTAAAAACTCATGAACGTCAACTTTCTTACATGGGAAGTTAAATGAGAAAATGCATGGGAAAAAATGCCATTGGGAGATGTTGAAGATATTTATTAGATTTAATTTCATGGAATTTTTCATCCAATCAATGGGTTTTTATTTATGAATGATTGTTAAGAAAATAAATAGGTTTGAAACTTCCTTTTTGCCTTTAAAGAGCTCGATGACTGTGTAGGTTTCCAAATGGAATCAAAAGTGAATGAAATTACATGAAAAAATATTTTTGACCTATATAATCCTCATGAGAACCTATTGGATCCAAAATATTGGCATTGCTTGAGTTGAAGCATAAGGAAAGAGTCTAAAAAATGCACTTTTTAGGCCTAATTCATGTTTTTGGCCTTATGGAAACATCTCAATCAGTTGAATAGACCTCATAGGCTTGGATAGAGGTATAATTATTTCCAAAAAACCATTATGTATATCCAAATAGTGTTAAAATATGTTTCAATCAACTAAACCTAACCAAAATAAAGACTATTCTCATATTTTCATAGAGAGCTAAGTTTGTAGACCTTTTAAAGGTCATAAATGGCAAAAAGAGGCTTCATGACACCTCTATAGTTCTATTATTCCCCCTTGGGATAATCTAAAGGTGATATAAAAACCCATTTTTATGAATACATTTATGTTTGAGAGTTCCAATACATAATTAGTTTTTGCATTTTTTGATGTTATGAGAACACAAAGATGAACATAACCCCTTTGTAGTCTTTTCAGCCTATTTCAAGGCATTTTCACTATATATTGATCTTTTTTAGGTAGTGAAGAATAAGGTGGCATGGATATAAGTCTTAATTTTTTTTTTTAGACAGGTATCATCCTTGAGATCTTGTGACAAATTGGGCATGCTCTCAAGAATACCTACAGTCCCTCCAAACTCCTTACTAGTAAGCTATTAAAGTTAATCAATTTAAATATGATCTATAGGCTTGGACAAAGGTTATATGATATTATACAAGACCTACATGGATTTGAAAATATTTTTATGATAATATTTAAGAAAAATATGGACCTTGTATGTGATAAACTTGTCTTCATTACCTCCAATTAGATCAAATAAGTTTAGACATGAAGGTGCAGGTTCAAATGGTAAGGATCATAATATGATGAAGTATAAGTCCTAAGTTTAATTATCACCAAGATGGGAGATGAATTAAAGAGTCTAAGATGGCATATAAAGATGATAATAAGGTCAAGTAGGACATGTGTCAAGATACCAACTTGTAACTCCAAGATAAGAGAATCAGTTTCAAGAAGATTCAAGTCAGCCATGATGAGATTATATAACATCCCTTATTAAAAACTTCACCAAAACATGGCTTAGTTTTTTGAGAATAAGATGACAACACTTATTTTCATGATTTATTAAGGGATACTTTTATGTTTTTTAATTGAAAAAAAAATTGTGGTAACATTCATGAGATTCTTAGTCTATTCCCCTCATCTCTAATTAATTATTATATATATTTGGCCTTGAATGGATTGTAAAAGGATCCACCTAATTATTATGAAAAACTATACTAAATTTGATACTTGTTATTGATTTTAAATTAAATTCCAACTATTTTTACCTTATTCATATCACATTTAGTGTGTTCATGATAAATTGTTGATGAATGATAGTGTTGATGTTCAATCATCTTTCATTTTTCCTCTTCATTCTCACCTCTTTATGAGTAGGTTATAGCTTACAGGTTATACAGTGTGTATCAAGTGGTTTTACAAATTTTAAGTGTGGATTACCTTCATTAGTTACTCATTATAGGCCTATTTATTATCCCTCTTAACTGATGTATCAGCTACAACCTCCATATTGAAATACTTATGCTAGAGAGTTATTTGAAGTTGTGTGATTATACTCAGCCTTGTCCTAGCTTTGTTATCAACTCATGGCCAAGAGGAGGAAACCTATAATTGGTTCATTACCAATTTTTTTTTATATTTCTCTTTCCCTTTTAATGAAATTTAAGTAGGTGTAGTGATAATATAGGTGTAACACCAAGGGAGTGAACCCTATCTATAGGTTATTTCTAGTCATAAGCCACCCACAACCTTAGAGAGTTCTCATTATGAAAATTTGGTGAGGAGACCTGAAACAACTCCTCAAAAGGTGAAACTAAAAATTACAACAATAATCAAACTCCAAATTGAGTAGCACTTCATTGAGACCCCTATGACTGAAGTGGTTGCAAAGGGACAAGACCTTATCATGAATGGTTGAATGTTAGATTGATTCTTAGATTCATTTATTTCCATAGATCATTAATTGATGCATGGGGTGTAAAGGTAACATCCCCCAAAAGTTTATTTGATCATATAGACCTTTTGAAATAAGGTTAGGTTAAAATACCACCAATAATTGCAATAATTTATGTAATGAAAATTTAAATTTTATAATCCTCTCTAAAGGTGAGTATTTCAAAGGTTTAATGGATGTGATACAAACCCATGTCATTTAGTAAAATTTACTTATAATGCTTGTGTGTTATTTCTTGATTATTGTGTCAAAACCTTGTTTACACTTAAGACCAAAAAAATAAACCAAGTCTAAGACCAAAACCATTTTTTATAAACACACAAGGAGGCATTGATCTACCAACATTTTAAGCCAAACAAAAGTGACATGTTAAAATAAGGTCTCAATACCTATATTACTTGTCCAAACCACCCCATTAGGATACCCAATTTGAACCAAGAGTGTTTTCATAATCCATATTACCACTTCAAGCCAAGTAAAAAATTACAAATTCTTATTCAAATTATGTCATTATGCCATCAATCTTATTCCAATTCTAGGCAAAGCAATTCTTATTCCAAGGTCTTATTCCAATTCTAGTCAAACTGTGCCAAGTTTTAATTCTAGAAAAACTTGTTCAAAGCCTAGGTCAAAATTTTACAATCAAATCAAATGAACTTTCAAACCAAAATTAAAAATAAAATTTAAACTTGTTGAAAACTTTTTATGTACCAAGATTTATGCCCCCTTTTGAAAAAAAGTTTGATTCACATAACTCTCCTATTTGGATACTTAATGGACAAACTTTGATTGAACTATTCCACTTTAACATTTTCATTAATAGACCTAATCAAACATTCAATGTATACCAAGGTTAATTTCATCTTCAAAATCCAAAATTAGGTTCATCTCCAACCATGTACCATGCCAATCAAATCCAAATTAGGTTCATGTTGAACCGTGTACCAAAGCAATTATGTATGAAACCATTCTAATTCTGATGCGATTCATCTTGAACCATATTCTAATTCCAAATGAAGTATATTTTGGCCAAATCCAAATATTATAAATCAATAAAATTCTAATAAAAACCTCTTCTAATATTTCCATTCAATCTCTCACATGTGCTAGTTGGGAACAATGAAGTCATATCATCTATACTTTATTTTATTTAAATCATATTTAGGCCAATCTACCCTATTTAGGTTAAAATTGAATCAAGACCATTTGGACCAATTCTAATTTAGACCAAGGCCACCATTATTTGGGCACATTATAATCTATGTCAATTTTCCTCATTTGCGACCAATCAATTCAAGACCATTTTAACCATTTTCTAATCTATGCTAACTCACCCCATTTGGGTCATGTTGACCAATTTTTACTCCAAGTCAAAACAGTCAACCCTAATAGGTTTAAATTTTCACAGGGTTATAAAAACTTGGTTATGGTCTATTTATTGTCTTAAATGGTCCTAAATGGTCTTCATATGGTCACATTAGTCATTGTCTAGCTTGGTCTAAGGTTTGACTTCATGTGTACTTGTCTAATCTTAGGGGTCAATCATAAGGTCTTGGTGTTTTCAAGTATGGTAAAAGTTTTTACATGGTTTAGATTCATTATAAAAGGTTATTAATGTCATAATATCATGTATTAACATTTTATTATGTTTGTATGTGTTAAATTATCATTTTAGTCACATTTTTGGCTAATTTGGAGGAATTATACATAACACCTTTAAAGGTAAACATTTAAATAAGTTCCCCAACGTACCTAATTTTAGATAATGTTAAAAAATGGTTAGATACTAACACAATTTTAGGATCAATGCCTAAACTAAGAAAAATACCCCTTTACAAACATGTATGGGCACTTGTATGGCCTTGAAAGATCATTTTTGATATGAAAATAGTTTTATAGTGTCCTTTGGGCTTCCACAGGTCATTTTAGATCAAGTTTCAAGTCATAAAAATACATCAAATACTCTCTCTCCTCTATCACTACCTTCGCAAGCTCAGAAAGGAAAAAATCAAATGCATGGTATGGCCAAGAGAGAGAAATTTGGGAGATTAAATTTGTAAATTGTTAGGGGTAATAATAATATTAAAATTAGTGGAATTTTTAATATATTAATGGCCCCTCATTTATGAACAATCACTAAGAGTGATAGTGGGTCACTATGCCTTATCCATTCAAGTAGGGTCTAGTTTTTCCCCTATTTATTCATGTCATAATTCAATGGAGAATAATGGTTTTATGTGATGTTTTTAGAGGTAAAATATATAATTTAAATTTTAGTTTCATCATCCAATTCAAATCCATGAAGTGTCTTCAAAAAGAGTAAAGGTGCCTCAAGTATGTGAACATACCACCCTACTGCAAGTACATTTTTGGTTGGTTTGTGATATATGTCACATTCAAGAGTTAAAATTGATTCATATTTCATGGATGATACAAAAATTTAATAGTATTCATGTGATCTCCCTTAGAATATAACCCTTGTATGCATTCTCCAAGTGTCTTGCTATTTGAAAAGCATGTACAATCTATGAATAACCTTATCCAGATCTAAAGTACTAAGGTTAAGATTGAGTGGAAATAAGAAGTAAATTTTAAAATGAAATATTACCATTTATAAGGTTATAATTATAAGTTAATTAGATAATAAGTCCAACATATGTTCTCAAATAAAGGCTATAAGGGTGTTTTAGTCACTCACAGGCCTATAGACCTGTGAGTGAACATTCATGGGTCCAAGTCCATGTTGAAGGTGTTTTTTAAATATATAAGCGTATATTAAACTAATTTAAATTAATTTGAAACTAAATGATACTATAAAATATCATCAATAAACATGGATGGGTATTCAAGACTCCCACTTCCATGGAAAGCCTTAAACCGACCTTACACAGGGTTGTACAGACCAAAGGACCAAATATTGAGATGATAAAATATTTTATTAGATATATATAAGAATTTTTAGAGGATTATAGGGAATTTATAATATTTTGTACAATATTTAGACTTCAAAATTCATAAATTGGCTGTTCTCTAAGAGTCCATGTAGACAAAATGAAGACTTGCAGGTGACATAACTGTCAGTCCTCATTTAGATAGAAGGACCATTGTCAGGTATAGGAAACATGAATCCATATATTGAAAATAAATACAAAAAATGATGAATACATATATACCATTTTATATTCATGAAAGGTTGCATTGACCAATGTCATTAATATTAGGGGAGTTTAAAAACTTAGTATACATACACATGCCTGAGTTCAAGACAAGAAGGCAAAGGTTTGAAAATGTGATAAAAATACAATAGAATTTATGAGATAGTGAGAATGAACCTTAAATGATATTTTATTTCCTTAAAGGTTCCATGGTGTAGTTGAGAAGACCAACCTCCAAGTTCATGCAAACTCTTTCCTAAATAGTCACCTATAGCTAGTCTAGATATGTGCAAGAAAAAGATTGAAGGTTTGCAGAGTATGTTGTCTTGAAAGAGATAAAAGGGTATGAAGGAAGCTATAAATATATTCTAAACATATTTCAAAAAATTATATTTTTATCATTATTATATAATGGAAGTTTTGAAACACAAGATGCATGCAGACTCCTCCAATGCCCACCTACAACTACACATTGAGAATGTGCAAAGAATAGTATGTGCTTGGAAAGATGTGGTGTTTTGGACAAATAAAAAGGGTTAAAAACTCAAAATAATATGATAGAGTTTTTTAGGTGTCAAATAATTTCAATGGAGTCTTAAAACCCATAAATGCACTCATACTTCTTTAATGGACACCTACAGGTTATAAGGTCAACAGGTTAGTTTCAAGCCCGAGGAAGGGTCAAAATGCATATGAAACATTGGAATTTAGATCATGTGATGGTGAAGGTATGAAATATTTTAATTCATGACAAATCAAAATAAACATGAGAAGAATGACTAAACAAATCTCTAAACCCTACCCACATAGTCAAATGGATACACAGGCCTACCTAAGTTCATGGGAAGTATTTGCTTGGAGAGGGTTAAAGGTCTATGAGAATTTTTATGGAATATAAACCATTTAAGGATGGTTATAATATGGTCCCATGAGATATTTAGACCTAAAAAAATTTATTTAATGATGTTAAGTCTTGTCTAGGCCTAATAAGCCTATAACTAAATGCACAGACCATAGGTGTAGTCATAAGAAAGGAGGTTTGGTGAGGGTGGTATAAAGGTTAAAAGATATTTTAAGGTGAAATATGTTATTTAAAATAATTTAGAGGCATTAAAAATAAAAAAAAAACAATAAAAGTGACAATTTGGACTTAAGACCTCTTCAAGTTCCCTTCATGCATGATTATGATCAAAGACCAATTTTCTCTCACCTATTGTAACATTAAACTAATACATGGATATAAGTGGTTTTTAGGGATGGTATTGAGGTATATTAAATTAATTTTTGTGTCATAAATTTTGGGATTTATCTCATCACCTTTATGAACAAAGCTAAGACCATCAACCCATCTCTAATGGCTAGTTTGCAGACCAAGAGTCAACTTCTCACACTCAAAACTATATGATCAAGATGAATGGTGACCTAAGATCATAGGGATAGTTTAGGGGGATAGTATAATTGAAAATTATTGGATTTTTAAAAAATTTAAGTGTCTAGGGTTTACAAACAATCATTAAGAACATAAGTCACTTTAAACCCTCCTAAAACCCTAACAATAACTAGTTGAGAGAGATGGAATCCTAAAGCACATGAGATGATCTGATTTGATTATAAAACCTCATAAAAATTATTGAATACTCTAAGTAAATTCCATAGGTGTTTTTTTTCCATACTTGCAATTGTATAGACTATAATAAATGAACTTTTTGCATGGTTTTTGGTGTTTTTAGGGGTTTTGAGTAATGGATAAATTTAAAACTAGTGGGAGAGGTCATTTTGTATGTGTTATACATATTAAATATAAAAAATATGTACTAGACATTTTGTAAGTGACCAAACAAAGCTCATTTTTCAAGGCACTCTTAAATGAGCCTAAAATGAGACTAGGTTTCAAGGCCATTTCATGGTTCTCACACTTCCACAAGGTCTCAGGGCCTCAAATTTGATAGTAAGTTTCTTGATATGCTAGGTAAAATTAATAACATGGTTTTTTTTGGTTTCATATGTGTGGGATAGGTCTAGAATAGAAAATTAGGCTTCTAGGTAATGAGGCTTTATTGAGGAGAGAGAAAGGTGGAAAAAGGCACTTTCACTCAGCCTCAAGACCTAAAGCTTGGCATGGAGTTGTAAATACATATTCAATCCTCAAATATACCCTTATGTTTTTCTTTAAATTTGTAAAATATCCTACATAAGGAGGTTTATAGTTTTTTGGGGATATAAAGAAAATAGGCCCAATGAGAGCTTAAGGAGTAAAATGGAATTTGGAAATTATTCTAAGAACCATAATGGATTAATTAAGGTATAATAATATATTTTAATTATTTACATGGATATAGAGTGCCTTGGAGAAGATGAACTCAATTTTTGAACCACTTGGACAAAGAAAGGCATGGGAAATGATGAGTTTCAAGACATTGAGGCATATGAATGATAAGTGCCACTAAAATTTTAGATTAGATGAATTTATAAGTGTATTTAAGGTGTCAAATGATAATTTATTAAGGAATTATTGGTGAATTTATCACTTATAAGCCCATTTTTCACTCTTTTTATGCAAGGAAGGGTGGTTTTCAAGAAGATGATCAAGGTGTCAATCAAAATTCTAACTCCTATGCCACTTGGAGGATGGAGCATATTCAACAGAGAGACACATGGATTTATAAGTCTATTTGGACTATTAATATATTATTATTATTTGTAAATTCCATGTGTACACTTGGAAATATACTCCTTCTATGCCTCTATCTCTCTTCCCTATTCTCTATATAAGTTTCCACTTTTGGCTTTATAAGATATCCACATCTGGTATGGTGAAGCCATGCTAGTTTGAGTACTAATTTTTCATTTTAATAAAATATTTAATTATATTTTTAAGTTATCAACTTCTTATTTAAGTGTGTGAAGTAATTTATAGTTGAATGGCAAGTGATAGTTATCTCTCCTTGTGTTCATCTCACTCTCATGATTTGTGTAAGTAATCTACCTTTTAACAGGTCACATGATGTATAGTTAGTTTTTTTTTTGTGTCTATAAGTGTAAGTAAGAGTAATTGTTTCTATAATGATACATACTATTCATATACCTTGAGAAATACAATGCATCTTACCTTCATGTTGAAACACTTTTGTTAGAAGAACCTTGGGTGTTGAGTTTAGTTTTACAAATTGCCCTTTCATAGTGCAAGTTCAAGTAGTATTTTAGAGTTAATATTGGTGCATAAAATGTTTTAGGTTAGTGTTAATATATTTCTATGCCTTTTATTTCAAATCAAGTGGATTAGTGGTAAGTTTTAGGTGTGATGCAAGGGAGATAACCCTCTAATCTAGATACTCATCTCTCCCATAGGTCACCCACAACTTGAGAGATGTTTCCATGTTACATAAAATTGAATGAGGATGGATTATAACTAATTAGGGTGAAAATTTTATTGATAGTAGGTCAAATTAAATTGATACCATTTTAACCTTTTTCTAATCTATGCTGTTTCACCATAGTTGGGACCAATCAAATCAAGACCATTTTGACCATTTTATAATTTATGCCAATTCACCCTATTTTGGCCCAATCAAATAAATACCATTTTGACCAACTCTAATATAATAAATACCACCCTCTTTAGTCCCATTATAATTACATAAAGACCAAGACCACCATCTTTTGGCCCATTCTAATCAAGACCAAGACCACCCTCTTTGGGCCCATTCTAATCCAAGACTAAGACCACCCTCTTTGGGACATTATAATCAAGACCAAGACTTCCATATTTGGGAAAATTATAAGTGATACCAATTCCACCCTATTTGGGGCCAAATTATTCCATCCAAATCGCCTTATATGTATCCTTGATTAGGGGCATTAGTATAAGTTTAATCTGATTCATGGCATCTCATGATCCTAAACCTATTATAGCATCACTAGTCTTTAGTCAATAAGTGTGGAGAAATTCTCTAAATTTAGCCTTAAAAATATGCCATTAATCACTTATCATGAACAAAATAATAAATACCTCCTAAATGTGTCATCTATTGTAGACTATGAATAATACAAATTTGTATGACACCTTTTTGATAATAAAGATGAAAACCTTGTGAAATTATTATAGCTTGGTGCTAAATTTTTGGTTGGATTTATAGTATATAACTTATGCCATTTTATTAGAGATCCTAAATAAACACCCCTTATAAACCAAAAATGTTTATCTATTATACCATTTCCCTTCCAAGGGCCCTTATCTATTAGTAAGCCAAGTTTTCCCAAGTTTGATAGCTACTAGATCAAGATATATCATGATCCCCTTCTCAAACACAATCATATACATCCAATTATAAATCAATATCAAGATATTCAAACCATTCTCAACATTTTCATTAAATCAACCATCTTTGACCAAATAAAAACCATTGATGATCCATTTGTATTTAACAAAGAACCTCTATTTGACATAAGACCCATATTTGATGAGCCCATATTTGAAGAGACTATTATTATTGAGTCAAAGCCCATTATTAAAACATTATCAAATATTCAACCATTTGTAAAATTCCCATATTTTTAAACATTCCTTCATCCCAAAACCTCTATTTCCAATAAAAAGGTAAACAAGGTACTTGTCAAAAATATAATTCAACATTCCCTTTTTGTGGCTACTTTTATATTAGAATCAGGTTCCATTTAAAATAGATATCAACATTGGGTTCCATTCTAGAACCAATATCCAATTTAGCATCATAATTAGAATCAACATTAGTCTCAACATCAGGTTTAGATCTTCTTGAGTTAGAATCAACTTTAGAATCAATTTCAAAATCATAATATATTAGTAGATGTTCTAAAATCAATTAAACTTTCCTTGTAGATCCATTTGAACACATCCATGATACTTTTAAAATTTTAAATAATGTTTCCTTTATCATCAATGGAATTTCTCCTAGTAGCTTCTATGAGGAGTGTGCTACCTTTTAATCCTCTATTTACATTACACATGACTTTTCCATTAACCAACCTAGCCATTATATTAATATACCACCTCCTATAAATTTTAATTAAGACCAACATAATCATGCATTATTGGACTTATTCCATGGTGATATTTTAATGAATTTTTTTTAGGGAACCAAGAAAACATTTAGGTAGGAGAAAAATCTCCTAGTGAAACCTTATTTGAGGTTTTAGGGGACAATTAAAATCTAAACTCAGTATCTTCTAGTGAAACATTATTTGAGGTGGTAGATGATGATTGATTTAACAATTTTAGGAATCTTGGGGTTTTATTCCTCATTTAGTTAAAGGGTATAGATTGATAAATTAATAAATAATGTGTAACAAATAAACTAATGATTTTTGAAATTTATTCATAATTAGAGCTTTTATAAAAATAGTAATAAAAGGGAGAAAATAAGACTTAACTTAAACTATGCTGATCTGACTAAGACAATGTCTGATATTCACTATATAGGCTTGGGACACTATCACAAATAAGTTTCTAGATTTCATTTTCTAATTAAACATGAGCACCAAAAATAGATAGGAGTGGCACTAGCACTATAATCCTTATCTAGTACTATAATCCTTATCTAGCACTATCATCTTGAGGAGATAAGCTTTCTAGGTTTTGTTCAATAGGTCTATGTGAAACCATCTCTAAGTTTTTGAAACCTCACTATCATTAGTGCTCCTTATAGAGCTGATTTTATTCACTTATATGACTTCAATTTACTTGAACAAAACTTTGGCAAATAGGGAAAAGGGGTTAGTGTGTGTAAGATGCACTAGACATGCTTCACACCCCATGTGTGGGCATGCTACCTATATACCAATACTCTGAAGAGGGATCAAGCCATATGTAGTTATCCCTTTGAAAGTGATTGGTGCAATTTTGATATGAGAATGAAATAAATGCTAAACTAGATGTGATTGAGGTGACTAGGGACTAGTGCAGAGATTTAGATATGCTTAGGACTATACTGAATGGTTATATGCAAAGAATAGAAAAGATTGCCTAAGTGGTTTCACTTGTATCCTTGCTTGCTTGATAATATATTCTAAACCTTTCCAAATGATCTTTAAATGGGATTTTATAGCGATCTATTGGTCATGGATTGAATTTGCTCATGTTAGGCTGATAAGGAGAAGGATGGGGAATAAGAAGAAATTGACGATTGGGGCCAAAAATGAGCTTGGACAATAATACTAAAATTAGAAAATAGTGGCACTAGTGCTCCTATCATAGTTGGGCATTGTCATCCTAGGATGATAATACCTAGGGAGATAGATTGGTCATGAAAAGAGGGTCCTAGCTTAGCTGGGATCAAGTCTATAAGGCTAAGGATGACTGGGAATCAATGAAAATAAGCTTAAGAGGGTCATGAGAGAAAGTAAGAAGGACCTATGGGTTGGGTGTCATTATCCATGATCAAGTTACCAATTTTTTTCATTTTATATGACTACAATAATCAAAATAAAAAAAATAGAATCCTCTAGTGAAAACTTGTTTAAGGTGATAAGTGACAACCAAATGAATTATCGGCTCTATGTGATAATGTAGTGGTGAAAATGTAGCGAAAGAAAATGTAGTAGGAGAAAAAATAGAAAAAAATGTAGTGTAGAGATAATGTTTTAGGAGAAGATGTTGCAAGTAAAAAACATATAAGAATTGAGAATGTAGAGAAAAGTAGTGAAAATCATAATACACCAAATTTGCAAAAATCAAATAGATAAAAATACAATTTCATGAATTTAGAGATATAATTGAAAGTTGTGTGCGATGCCTCATAAATATTCCAAGTGATTATCTAGAGAATAAGTTATTACTACTCTTTCTATTTTCATAGCAGTGTCCTTGTATTTTTTCTTCCATGGGGGTCCTTCAAGTCCTACTACATACTGTTCCATAGTGACACTGGTGAGGCTTTATTCTTCTTGCAAAGTTTTTATGAATTTATAGAGTGTTATGTGTTGGCATGTGATTAACTAGTTGAATCCTTTTTGATACATTTATATGGAATTGTTAGTGTGGGGTAGACTAGCAGTAACAACTTCAAAATAGTTCTATAGGTCAATTATAAATTTGCCTCTTTTTTGGTTTGTATGATGAATTATGTAACCAATCTAAATGTTTTCATAGTACTGTATGACTAATTGAAGTTCATTATTTATTTATCCATTTGGCCTATTAGGTTTATAGTATGAAGAGTTGCACAAATCTTGGAATGCTTCATTAGAAGGTACACTAGTATAGCTAATTGGTGGACTCGGAGTACAAAATTTGAAACTTTTTCATATAATTTTTGGAGCCCTTCTAATTGGATTTTTTGCCAAAGGCATTGAGTGAGGTGGAAAAAACATCCTCTCTAAATACTTTTAGGGAATGTAAACTAAAATAATTTAATTATAGCTATTTCAAAGTCTATCATGAGAGTTATTAACTGTAAGGAGTTGTTATTGTCTTTCAATACTTTAAAAACTCTATTGTAAATTTTTTTTTTTGGTTTGAAATTAGAGCATATATCATGGGTATCAATGTATGATTATTAAAAATATGGATTGTGTAAATTTGATCAAATAGTGGTGGTTTACATTTGAATCTACCATCCGCAAACTAGTCTGGAGTGGTAACCATTAATTTCAACATTTTTTGTTTGGCAAAAATTATGATACATTTTTTAAGGGATACTATCAAACAATAAGAAGTCTTTTCCAGTTATGGTTTTATTAAATTACTCTAGTATTTCTATTGTTTCTAGATATGATGAAATCAAATCTATTTTTTCCCTTCTAGTATGAAAAATTATTCTTTTAATATTTATAATGGGTGGGAGTTGACCTACAATTGTATTTGATTCCATGGCCACATTTACAATAATTATGTGTTTTATAGGTTCAACACTTGTAGATTCTTGTTCTTTGACATTTATAAGTATTTTCTTGGCTTTTACTTTTGTGATGTTTATAGTGTGATTATGTTTTTGGATGACTGTAACAATATCTAGTTCTGTGTGTGCATGGCTTTTACATTTTTTGTCCCATTGGTATATTATATACATCTCTAGATGCATTTTTTGAAGGCTTGCATTCCAATTTATATGTGTGTCCTTGGTGAAGTAATAGGTTTTTTCCCTTTTTGGCTTTCCACAAATTATAACATCATGATTTTTAGCTTTTCATGAAATTTAGTGCACTGTGGTTATGCCTTTCACAAAATTTACCATCCCTTGTTTACTTAATACACTTTGTTTAGAGAATACATCGATGTTTAACTTCTTCACCAAAAACTACCTTTGTGCCAAAAACATTGGGTGACCTTGGATTTGGAGAACATTCAAAAATATAATAAATGGGTTTCAATAACTCTAGCTTCTCTTACTATGATTTAATTAAAATGGAAAATAGTGATGTTTTGGTGAGATACATTATATAAAATTATAATAAATAATAGCTACATTATGTGCATGAAAATAAATGTTGGTTACCTTTTAGTTGGCTATCTTTTCACCTGCTACATTTTTGTTGGAATCAAATTATCAACAGCCCTTACTAAAACCTTATTCAAGGTGCTATTGGACAATCCAAATCAAAATAATCAAGAATACTATGTTGCTGAAAACCTCTTCAAGGCACTAATATATGAACCAATTAGTTCCTTATTTCTTGATGAATACATTATGGAAATCAATATCAACCTTTCTTTAAACAAAAACATGTCGAATCCAAAATAAAAAATAATGTGTGTGACTAAAAATCCTTATCTTCATTTTTCCATCAACCATTATACATTCCATTATGATCCTATTATCCATTTAAGGCCTATATTATATTATCCAATCTGACCATGTAGCCTATCCCTACCCTTGTTTACCCTTATTGACAACACTTTTTTTTATAGAGGATACGAAGACATATTATCTAGAGGTTTGAAGGAAGCATAATCAATGACCAATGAAGATCATGATATTAGTCATCTCATTCACAATAATAGTAAAAACATATAGATAGATCAACCATTCCAAGTAGATATTGGTTAGATAATAAAGCATCCACATTATGCATCTCATAATCCTGCATTGAGTTGAGATGCCAGTAAAATTAAAAAATTAGAATATTCAATTAAAAATATAAAATAATCAAAAGAGAAAAATAATTCATCTAATGGTGAAAACTTATCTTATGGAACTTTTGGCAAGTACCATGATGATAACTAGGTTTTTGGCATCATGCATAAATAATTTATTATTTGAAAGTACTTGACACTTGGGGGCAGCCCTATCTACATTATAGACCATTTTATTCAAGCCATCCTGGCCATTACAATCTATTCCCATTCAAGTCATTTTATCCATTCAATCCTTTTTAGCACAACCCATATTATTATTACCATTAGTCTTACCATATTTATCTTGTTATAAAATTAGATTGTATATTGAGACTTGTTTGGGAAACATTTTGGCTTATTATTCGCATGATACTTTGATGATTGGACACATTTGGTTTTCATGTGACATGGTCCTTGGAGACTCCTAGTACTTTCCCTCATTGTCATTTATCCAGTAATCATGTTTTCCATTTTCCACCTCAACCCTATTATTGATTAATAGTATCCCCCCAACATGGTTAAACTACATTGAACTGAGGTCTATTTGGACTATGTAGGTAGTAATCAATTTTTTAGGTTAGCTCAATCTCCCCTTTTTCCACGATCTCACTATTTTGTGAGTAATTTAAGCCACACTCTCATCATTTTTTAAAAATCAATTTAAGAAATGTTCTCACAATTTTTAAAGCAATTTAAGCCATGATCTCATTATTTTGTGAGCAACTTAGTACATGCTCTCACCATTTTATGAGTTAAAACATTCTGCATCTCATAATCCTCCATTAAGATGAGATTCCAAAACCAAAAAACATTCAAAATAGTCCAAAAATTCTAAAAATAAAAAAAAGATAAATATCTCCATGAGAGATATAAATCCACAAAAAAAACATTTGTCTTGTCTTAGATCTAGTCAAATAATACTTAATATAATCATTTCAGGTCATAAACCATTATTGGGATGTATATTTCTATTACATCCCAATTTCCTCTCTAGACTTGATAACTATTTATTTGTGGATTTTATGGTTATTGTTTGGCTAATTATTGTTTTGATAAGTTGTATTTTATATACTAATGTATGGATAGTTATATGTTACTTATTTTCATGATCATTAACATATTAAGTTAGTTGTACTTTTGTGTTATGTACATAATGATCATGATTACTTAGTTCATTACAATAGTATATTATGTATTTTATCTTGATTCAGACTAACTACCTTTGTTATTCTAAGGTAGATCTAGGATAGATTTCATCCATTAGACTATGACATAGGGAGAGCATCATCATAGAGGGTGGAGTAGATGGATGCATTTTGGGGGATGATAAAGTGAAAACTGGGAACCCTGCACACACCAAAAATAATAAAATCTACTTTTTAATCATGTTTGATTTAAATATCTTGTAGTTTATTTAATTTTTGTTACATCGGAAATGATGATGTCTTACTTGGATTACTTTATGTGATTATGTTTCCATAGCCTATGCTTTGGAATCCATGAATTTCCTTGTTATGATATAAATTATAAATCTATTGTCTTTGGAAAGTGGTATCTTGTTTATATAATACATTACTATAAAGAAAAAGGGCATTTAATTATTTTATGTGTTAGTTGATTACTATTTTGACTAGTTAACAATGTGTGGATAAAATTTGAATAAGATACTATTATCATGATAAGTCAATGTTAATAGTTATAATGTTTAAATGATTATTATGTTAAGTCAATATTATTTGGAGTTATAATGTTAAAGGATTATTATTATGAGCAATGTTCATGAAATTAGATTTTTTATGTGGAGTTGAATTTATCTATTCATGCCATTATAAAAAACATACACCTCATTTTGGATTTGTATAGTAAAAATGATTAGTCATTACCAGCATTCTGCCAATTGGTTTTACATGCATGGATATTTTTCCGACCTCACATTCAGTTTGGAAGAGGTATTTTGGGGGTTTGTTATCAGGAAAATAACCTACAATAGAATAAGATGGGGGAAATTATGCCTACATACACACATGGTAGACAAGAAGAAGGTGAAGGATTTGACCAAGAACTAAAAAGGGTAATAAGAATTTGGCAATGCTATGCCTTCTTTTACCAAGTAGGGACTATTCATTAAATTTCATAATTATATGGAATGAATTAAATCAATGAATCTGGAAATTTTTTAATGGATTCAAGTTTTCATTTTTCATTATTATTGAAATTTTAGAAAGACCATGATTATATACTTAGCACTAGGGATGGGCTTGGCCCATCCATAGAGCTAAATATATGACTCTACAAACCCTAGATAAATGGCTATGTAATATAAATTATTTCCAAAATAATTATTTTTTATGGTTTTATAAAAATTCTATGAAGTTTACAAATACTAATGGATTTAGGGAAATCCTAGATGAGCTTTTTAAACATTGCTAGTTGAGTTTTAGAAAGTAAAAAACTATTTTTATGTTATCTAGGGTAAAATTAAAAAAGTAAATTGATTTAATAGATTGTTTTAAATGAAAACATTGATTAAGTTATACTCAATCTATTAAATATAGTATTTAAACATTTTTTTCAACATACACAGGTATTAGCTTAAAACTTATGTTTAAATCAAGTTAAGATTTTGTAACAATAACTCAGGTTAGGGCATGACTGTTTTTGATTTAATTTGAGATGAAAATAAAAGATATGGGAAAAAGTAACTTTGAATCCCTAGCTTTAATTTTAGTAATTTTTAAATAATTCATTCAGTTGGAATAATTCCATTCTGAGTAGGATAACATTATGACTGGTTTGATTCAACTATGAAGTTGTACATAGGAATAATAATAATAAAATGTATAAATATACATAGATATATACATATACACTATGAGTCTTAGACAAGTTTGTCGAAGACCTATTGATATATAATAATAATAATATATGTATATAATAGAACTATAAGCTTAAACAATATGTGTGTGTGTGTGTGTGTGTGTGTGTGTGTGTGTGTGTGTGTGTGTGTGTGTGTGTGTGTGTGTGTGCATGTATATACACGCACGTGCACACACACACACACACACACACACACACACACAGTGTTTAAGCTTATAGTTATATTATATACATATATTATTATTATTATTATTATATGTTTGAATCTTAAGGAAATTCTAAGTGGTGAGAGTCTGTTCATTGGGTATTTACTATAGTGGTAACTTGGAATCTTTCTTTATTATGAAAGTGAAAAAGGAAAAAGTTCATAGTAATTTTTATTGGTGTGTAAACCTATTATATATATTTACAATTATATTAAGAGACCATGATATGACTTATTGAAACCTATAGAAATATAATTAAATACTTATTTAGGACTGTGTGCGTTTTGAAATTATAAGTTGTGGTATGCTAGTTTTAAGGGAATGGAACACAACCATAACACTAAATTTTACTCTAAATAGGGTATTAGAGAGATTTAATATATACATATGTTTGAGTATGCATATCAATGTATACGTGATACTCATGATTTATAGGCATAATACTATCCTAAATCATATCATATATACATATGCATTACTTCTTGGATTTATAGAAACAAAATGTAGTTGTAATACTAAAGCTAACCTTCATTTGGTAATGGAAAATAAATTAATATAATTATATAATCATATATGCATATATACATGATACTCATGAATTGTAGACATAATAATATTCTAAATTGAGTATACCATATACTCGTATGCATATACATATGAACAATTAAATATGTTATATAACCAAGATGTTGGGGTGCATTATATTACTTGAATTAACAAGGCTAAACTTTGATGTGTGAATAATGGATTGAAGGAACTTCTAGTTATGCAATATTTGAGAATAAATACAAACCATATTAATATTGGTTAGTATATGAATAGCTTATTGATGCACTTTTGGTATATGGAAATAAAATGATTTTAGGTAAAGCTGGTAAATAATGTTATATGGACGAATAACATTAAGTAATGAGTTGCATGTAAATAATTTAGTAAAATTGAAGTGTAATGCTTAGTTTTATCAAATGGTATGAATATTTTGAAATCTATTTATATAGGTGATATTATGATATAAATAAATAATTTTTTTTAAAACTATTATATTGCATTTGATGGATTAAATGTAAGTCTTTTAGACTTTCTTATATTATCACAAAATGTATTCTATAGTAGGGAAAAACTCATTATGAAATCTATTGGTTTCAATATTTTCAAATATATGAACCAATTTGGTATTAATGACCCTAAATAAATGAGTGAGATATATTCCACTTAATTAGTGTCACTAATATGCAAAGATGGTGTAATCTGATTGAGTGATGTGTATGAAATTAACTTATCCTTGAGATTAAAAAACTATAAGGGAAAATTTGGCCAAAGTAGTGTTTATGGTCAAACATTATAATTTCATCTATTTGGTTTAGTTTAATTATTTTATATATTATCAATTTAAAATGTGTTTCTTTATGATATGATGCATATAATAGTTATCTTATAACACACAGGTTCTAGTTGCCACTCTTGATTCTTATACCATCATAATCTACCCATTTGTGAAGGGAAGGCCATTCCCTTGTTGGGAGATTGTGCGAGGGATTAATGGTCTATGGTTGGTGTGGAAAAGAACTCAAATGATGCTCTACCTCCTCTCAATAGTTATTCACTAGAGACTACACTCATGATTACTTATGGATGTTTGAGTTCAATAAGGCTCACAAGCTTCGTGGAGCATTGTATAATTATAAATTATTATTAAACCATGTACTATGTAAAACTATACTTTTTTTTATATTAAATCATTACAGTAGTTGGTTATAATTTTGAATCATTAATGGCTAAATTTTTAAATCTACATTTATGATTTAAATACAGTGTTTATTTTTTTATAATCCATATTATACATGATCTTGTGATCATTAGCTAAATATATTATTTCTAGACCTTGTTTATGGTTAACTTAAACTAATGTATTTATTTAAAGATCATTGTGTTATGGTTTTAGTATGGTGGAATATTTAAATTGAATTTGTGTAAATATTTTTTAAAAAAAAACCTTATTATAGTAAAACCTAGTGGGGTTGTTACATTATGGTATCAGAGTTGAGGTTCAAACTCTAGTACTTAATGAGTCTACTAACACAAATGTACTCTTCTATTAAATAAGAAGAATAATGGTGTGTAATAGACCTAGGGGTGAGGTTAATTCAAAAATCAACCCTCTAGTGGATCCAAATAAATTTGCTTCTAATCAAGTTGTGAAGTTATATCATATCCTCATAGCCATGCACAAAACTAGGGAATGGATCATAACCTTACAACAAGAAGTGCATGGGCATGTTGAGGAGAATAATTAAGAAGAACCTAAGGAAAACCCTATTGAATAGGATAATATTTAAGATCATAGGCATGTGGAGGTACCATAAGATGTGAGAGCTTGAGTAGCTGCAAAGCTAGCATGGGATATAAAAAAGGTGAATCCACCCAAGTTTGATGGAACTATTTTGGTAGATGAAGCTAAAGCATGGCTAATAGATATGGAGAAATATTTCAAGATTTTAAATTACTATGAATTCACTAAGGTAGTATGGGTAACATATCATCTCATTGGAGAAGCAACAACATGGTGGGAAAATAAGAAACTCGAGATGAACCTGGACTCTACCACCAGTTGGGAGAAGATCATGACATTATTTAGGTCACAACAGCTTCCTCAACTATATTTTGATTAAAATTTGATAGATTTTGAAGACCTTAAGCAAGGAGACATTTCTATGAATGAATATTGGGATTAACTCATAAATCTACAAAAGTATGTGCCTCATTACTAGGTAGATGAGATATTTTGCATCAAGAAGTTCATTATGGGATTAAAACCCTAAACTGGTTATGAGGTGGATGTGCATGGGCCATTTACCATGGATCAAGTTTTTGAAAAGGTAGTTAAATAGGAGAAGCTAAGATATCTTGATTAGGTTAGAGACAAATTTAATAAGTTTGTATGTCCTAAAACAACTTTCAAAAATAAGAATTGGAAGAGGAGTGAAGACTCTAAAAACTAATTTAATAACCAAAATGCCAAGTTCAATAGTAGCTTAGGGAATAGGAAACTTGGAAATAATTTCAAGGGAGGTTTCAAGGGGAACCATAGTCTAAGGTACCTTATAGGATGACAACTATAGAATTGGCTGAGTTGAAAGCTCAACTTTAGGAATTATTATCAAACTAGTTGATTAGACTGAGTATGTCACCATGGGTTGCACCAATAGTGTTAATAAAGAAAAAGGATGGTACTCTTCACTTGTGTATTTATTATAGGATATTGAATAAATCAAAAATAAAAAAAAACATGTATCTATTAACTCAAATTGATGATATATTTGATTAGATGTGAGGGGAAATAATTTTCTCCAAGATTGATCTTCAAGCAGGGTATCATCAACTAAAAATTCAAGATGAGGATATTTCCAAAATAGTGTTCAAAACCCAATATGGGCATTATGAATTTATAGTGTTTCCTTTTAGGTTAACAAATGTTCCAACATTATTTATATATCTATTGAATATTGTGTTCAGGGATTATCTAGACCACTTTGTGTTAGTTTTTCTAGATGATATCCTCATGTATTATAAGAATGAGGAAGGACATATTCAACATCTAGAATTAGTTTTTAAATAGTTTTAGAAGCACAAGTTATATGATAAGTTGTCTACATATGAATTTTAGTAGATAAAAGTGTAATATTTGGAAACATTATCTCCATAAATGGAATTTTAGTTGATCTTGTGAAGATAAGAGCCATAATGGAATGTCCAACACCTAAAAATGTGCATGAGGTGAGAAGTTTTATGGGATTATTAGGTTATTACAAGAAATTTGTTCTAAATTTATCAAAGATAACTAAACCAATTACCTCTCCTCAATATAAATTTTTTATTTGGTTAGATAAGTGAAAAAAAGCCTTTCAAGAGCTGAATAAGAGGCTTACTTCAACACATGTGCTAAGAGTTCTCGATCCAAATGGTTAGTTCTTAATAATCACTGATGCATCTAGTGATGAAATTAGAGGAGTTATTATGCAATATGGTTTAGTTTTTTATTAGTTATTATTTAATTTTCTATTGAATATTGTTTAATTTCATAACTATTGTTGGAATAAGTGTCATCAAGACATTGACCAACTTTAGGGGGGAAGGATGTTAAATCTTGAGTTCCTATCTAGACTTGATAACCTATTGATTTTTAGATTTTATGGTTATTTTTTGGATAATTACTATTTTGATAAGCTATATTTTATATACTAGTGTATGGATAGTTATATGTTGCTTATTTGCATGATCATTAACTTATTAAGTTAGTTATACTTGTATGTTATGTACATAATGATAATGATTACTTAGTTCATTAAAAAATTATATTATGGATTTTATCTTTATTCAGGCTAACTACATTTGATGTTTAGAGGTGGATACAATATAGAGTCCATCCCTCAGACTATGATAGAGGGAGATCATCATTAGAGAGGGTGGAGTAGATGGAGGTAGTTTGGAGGATGATAGAGTGAAAATTGAGAACCTTGAACACACCACAAATAATAAAATATAATTTTTAATCATGTTTGATTTAGATATCTTGTAGTTTCCTTTATTTTTGTATTATGATGTCTTACTTAACTTACTTCATGTGATTATGTTTGCATAACCTGTGTTTTAGTGTCTGTGAATGTTCTTGCTGTGATATAAAGTATAAATATGCTATCTTTGGGAAGTGGTATCTTATTTATATAATACATTACTATAAATAAAAAAAGGGACTTAATTATTTTATGTGTTAATTGATTATCAATTTGACTAGTTATCAAGGTGTGAATAAAATTTGAATAAGATACTATTATCATGCTAAGTCAATGTTAATAGTTATAATGTTTAAATGATTATTTTGTTAAGTCAATATTATTTAGAGTTATAATGTTAAAGGATTATTGTTATGATGAAATTTCATGAAATTATTATTTTTATGTGGAGTTGACCTGATCTATTCGTGCCATTATGCAAAACATACACTTCATTTTAGATTTGAATTGTAAAAATGTCTAATCATTACTAGAATTCTTCAAGTTGGTTTTACATGCATAGATATTTCACTGAGCTCACGTTCAATTTGGTGGAGGCATTTTGGGGGTTTGTTAGCAGGAAAATAATATGGGGGAAATTATTATTGCATACACACATGATAGACATGATTAATAAGGTAAAGGGTTTGAACAAGAATTGAAAAAGGCAATATAGATTTGGCAAAGTCATGACTTTTTTTACTAGGTGGGGATTGTTGGTTAAACTCATAGTTGTATGGTTTGAATTAAATCAATGAATTTGGTAATTTTTAATGGATAAGGGTTTTCATTTTTCATTTTATTAAAATTTTAGAAAGACCAAGGTTAAATACTTGACACTGGGGATGGGCTCGACCCATCCACATAGCCAAATATATGACTTTAGAAACCCTAGATAAATGGCTATGTAATATAAATTGGCTACCAAAATAATTAATTTTGATGGTTTTATAAAAATTATGTGAATTTTATAAAAACTAGTAGATTTAGGGAAATCTTGAATGAGCTTTGTAAACATTTCCAGTTGAGTTTTAGAAAGTAGAAAACTCTACATTTGTTATCTAGGGTAAAAATTCAAAAAGTAAATTGATTTAATGGATTATTTTAAATGCAAACCCTGAATAGGCTATGCTCAGTCTCTTAAATATAGTATTGAAATAATTTGTTTAACATACAAAGATATTAGCTTAAAACTTATGTTTAAATTAGGTCAATATTTTGTAATAATAACTCAGGTTAGGGCATGACTATGTTTGAGTTAATCTGAGATGAAAATAAAATATAGGAAAAAATGTAACTTTAAAACCCTAGATTTAATTTTAGTAATTTTTAAAGAATTCATTTAGTTGGAAGAATTTGATTTTGAGTAGGATAACATTATGACTGGTTTAATTCAACTATGAAGTTATACATAATAATAATAACATAATGTATAAATATACATAGATATATACATATACACTATGGGTCGTGGACAAGTTTTTTGAAGACCTATTGATATGCATATATCTATATATGTGTATACTATGTTTAATAGTACAATTCTATTTTATAGATATATAATTATGTTTATTTTATGTTTGAATCTTAAGGAAATTTTAAGTGGTGACATTCTATTGATTGGATATTTAATGCAGTGGTAACCTGGAATCCTTCTTTAAAATGAATGTGAAAAATGAAAAACTTCATAGTAATTTTTATTGATGTGTAACCTTGTTATTTATATTTAAACTTATATTAAGAGACTATGTTATAATTTATTACAAACTATAGAAATATACTTCATTATATACATTCATAATTGAAATCTGGTTATACATGTATGTGATCGGGTCCATTTAGGACTATGTGCCTTTTGAAATAATAAGTTATGGTATGTCAGTTTTAAGGAAATGGAACACAACCATAACACTAAAGTTTACTCTTGGTAGGGTATTGGAGAGAGTTTAATATAGCTATATGTTTGAGAATGCATATAATTGTATACGTGATATTCAAGATTTATAGGTAAAATACTATCCTAAATCAAGTATACCATATATAAATTTGCATTACCTGTTGGATTTATAGAAATAAAATGTAGTTGTAATAACTAAAGTTAACCTTTTCTAGGTAATGGAAAAGAAATTAATATTAGTGTTTCTTCATATATAAATATATACATGATACTCATGATTTATAGACATAATACTATTCTATATTGAGTATACTGTATGCTCATATGCATATATAGATGAACAATTAAATATGCTATATAACTAAGATGTTGGGGTGCATTAGATTACTTGAATTAACAAGGCTAAACTTAGACGTGTGAATAATATATTGAAGGAACTTCTAAGTATGAAATATTTGAGAGTAAATACAAACCATATTAATATTAGTTAGTATATGAATAACTTATTGATGCACTTTTGGTATATGGAAATAAAGTGATTTTAGGTAAAGATGGTAAATAATGTTATATGGATAAATAACATTAAGTAAAGAGATACATGTAAATACTTTAGTAAACTTGAAGTATGATGCTTAGTTTTACCAAATGGTATGACTATTTTGAAATTTATTTATATAGTTGATATTATGCTATAAATAAATTAGATGTTTGGAAATATTATATAGGATTTGATAGATTAAATGCAAATCTTTCTAAATTTTTTGTATTAGCACATAATGTAGCCAATAGTAGGAAAAAATTCATTATGAAATCTATTGGTGTTAATATTTTTAAATATATGAACCAATCTAGTATTAATGACCCTAAATAAGTGAGAGATAGATTACACCTAGTTAATGTCACTAATATGTAGAGATGGTGCAATCTGATTTAGTGGGGTGTATGAAATTGATTGATCCTTGAGATAAAATAAATATAATAAAATTATGGCCAAAGTATTGTTTATGGTTAAACATTATCATTTCATCTGTTTGATTTAGTTTACATGTTTTGTATGTTATCATGTTAGAATGAGTTTCTTTATGATATGATGCATGAATTAGTTATCTTACATCACATGGGTTCTAGTCGTCACTGTTGATTTATGCATGGTCATTATCTACCCATCCATTAAGGGAGGTCCATTCCCTTGTTTGGATATTATGTGATGGATCGATGGTTCATGGTTGGTGTGGAAAAATATTCAGATGATGCTCTCCCTCCCCTCAATAGTTCTTCACTAGAGACTGCACTCATGCTTACTTATTGATGTTTGAGTTCAATGAGACTTGCATGCTCCATGGAGAATTTTATAATATTAAATTATTATTAAATCATGTACTATGTAAAACTTTACTTTTTGTTATATTAAACCATTGCAGTAGTTGCTCTAATTTTGTATCACTAATGGCTGAATTTGTAAAGCTACATTTATGATTTAAATACAATGTTTATTTTTTTATAATCAACATTATACCCAATCTTATGATCATTATCTAAATATATTATCTCTAGACCTTGTTTATGGTTAAATTAAACTAATTTATTTATTTAAATATCACTATGTTATGGTTTCAATGTGATATAATCTATAAATTGAATTTGTGTAAATGTTTAAAGATTTTTTTATCTTATTCTAGTAAAACCCAGTGGGCTTGTTACAATCTCTAAAATATAATCTATTAGGGAAACCTCATTATTGGTTCCAATCATTTCAACTACCTTGAGATCTATCCTTCCCTTAAATGTATCCTTTCTTGGGGGAACCAACCATTTATCTATCTCATTAAACCTTCACATGTGGATTTTAACTTGGTTAAATAACAAGATGCTTTATGTTTCTTTTATTTTCAAGTTTGTATGTGTGTGTGTGTGTGTGTGTGTGTGTGTGCACGTGTGCATGTGTGTGTGCATGTGTATGTTTGATTATTTTCTTGTTTATTTCCTTTTTATTTTGTTGCCTTGACTTAGTCCATTATGTCGATGGTGTCATCTTCATGGTGATACCTATCATGTAATTGTATTTGAGTCTATCCATTGACATAATTTAGCGTCATCATCATGGTTTTTATCATTGGTGTATTATTATCAAATTTTTATTAGATCAGGGGTTGGTCCTTATGCAAATTACATCTTGGTCATCATGGTGTTTATATCATGGTGCACATCACCATATGATACATTAAAAATCAAGTGTTGTAGGTCTAATAAATAATGTCATAGTAAAAATCTCCTTGTTTACTACCTACAACACCATCAATTGGACCACATGAATTAATTATATGTTACTCATGATACATATATAAATGAACATATACAAAAATTCATAATCATTTCATTTCTATTCTCTCTTAATTTTTGGGAGAACTATGTTAGCTTGAGGTCATTATGGGATATGTAGGTAATGCTTAGTACCAACCAATTTTTTAGGTCAATTTATCCACCCTTGTTTCATTATTTTTAACATCCATATTCTTCCAAGCCAATCACGTCATAATTCTTTATCATATTTTTTAGTACAATTGAGCATTATCATGTTCCTAGTTTCTTATGGATTATTCATTCTTTGAAAAGTAATTATACCATTGTACCTATGTTTATGCTTGCTCATCAATAATCTATGTAATAATTTACATCCTTGAGCTATGATTTCCCACCTATATATCAATTACATAATAATCATTTTTAAAAATGTAAATCTAACCTATTGGGGAAAACCATTTATACTAGTCGATGATCAAGTATTCTTTATTGGGGAAACTCATTAAATAAATGATAAAATACACCCTATTAGAACACATTATTGTAATCAAACAAGGCTACCCTGTTTAGGTCTGATTCAACTATTTAGTCTTTCTTCTAATTCCAAGCCTATAGCTTTTGCCCTATTTGGGGCAAGTAAAAGTGTGCCATTTATTTTGGGGTATATCCTTCACAATTCCACGCACCTTGGGACCAATTATATTATATTATTACCAACCATTAAAAATTAAAGAAAAAAAGCATCAATTCAAGTGGGTTAATCTCATCAATGGTTTAATTTAAATTTTATTCTTGGTCTATTTTATTTTTTCAAGGACATGTCCATTAATCTTATTTTTCAGCCACTCCCTCAAGGGTGAATCATGAGCCTCACAAACATTATTTAGGGATTTCGTTTGAACTAAAATTTTATAAAACATGGGGAAAATGGACACTTAAAATTGGACATTTAATGTCAATTATAATTATGTCTTCTATTAACATTTTCAACCTTATCAAAATCACTTTTCCTCTAATAGTTAATTAATTACCTAATTATTTAACCTCATCTACTCCTATTGAAAAATTATATGAATTTGGAATTAATTATTTTATAAATATATGAATTTGAATTATTTTCTCCTCCAAGGTGACATAATAATACCAAAGGTGAAAGTAAGAGCTCCTTTAACCCTCTTACACACACAAAGGGGTCATGATTTAAATCTTTTAAATTCCTATGACACACTCTATCCCTTTATTCCACACCATATTTATCATATATGAGAATGGAGGACTAATATTGGGCCCTTGATTTTCATCTAAATATGTATGGTCCACAATACTTTTCTAAATCTATAAATGGAAGGTTCTACACACTCTTTCATAACGACCAAGTTAGCAAGGCTTTGCCAAATTTCAAGGTCATCACTTCAACCAATTCTCACGCTAAAGCCAATCCAATCCAAGAATAAAGTGTAGATAAAGAGATGTTATTACCACATGTATAATTAGGAACTTATAAAGATTTATATATCTCTAAATTAGGCTCAACCTCTTTAGACTAGTTCTCAAGAAAATCTTTTAAGGAGGTATACATATTTTTTTAATATTCTAATATGCATTTCTTACTTAGTTTTTACATAGATCAACCTAGGGATTGTTGGATAGTTGTAAATGATGTCATGGTGATGTAATATAGGTATCCTAGTGAGTATATGAAGTGATTTTATATCATAAGTAACAATGATAAAGTGTGGAATGTGCTTGCTAAAGTGTGCTTAAAGTTGGCTTGGTTGATCCTCAGTTTTGGCTTGGTTAGAGATGTTCATGGATGAGTATGGTGATTTGAGCATGATAAAATAGTCCTATCAGAAGTAAATAATGATTTGAATGATTATATGCATGAGTTTAATTCATCTGGTAATCCATTATTTTTATTTAGACATGTTGGGTCTAGTGGCAGAAAATTTGAGTAAGTAGTTTGTTGACATCACCATTGCCACATGTGGATGAGTCAAGGGGAGTTAGTCATATGATTATGATCACATTAGTACCTAGTTAATAAGAAATAAATATCAGGTCATGTGCCCATGTGAATTAAAATATATGTGGGTGTAAATTTGGGCTCTCAGTGATTTTGATAGTTTTTTCCCATAGCTAAATTTGCATGAGTCAAGAAAGAGCTAAGTAGTTTTGTGATGGCATATCTCACGTGTGTGGATGTTTCAAGATAAGGCGATAATATGGGTTTATTAAGTTTTGTGACTAATTATTTTTTTTATAAATTTAAGATAATTCATTGAATTACATCAAAATATATGCATGTGCAAAGTTGATATCCTAGACAAATTTTTGACATAGTTGGCTCTGTGAATAGATAAATCTGAGTGAGCATTTTTATGTAATTATATATCACATGTGTGAGGGTTACATGAATATATTGAAACATGGTTGTATTATACCATGTGAGGAGATAATATGGTCTAAATTTTAGAGCATACACTTGAGTGAAGCAAAATATATGGAGGTGAAAAGATGGCCTTCTAGACATATGAGTAGTGGTCCCCATACTTAGTCTTTTTTGCATAATGTTAAAGATCAAGACCAGATGGACATATAATGGATCATGAGAGATCATATAGTGAAGAAATATGGTACAAAATAAGTCAAAGAGGTCAAATTTTTTGTTAGTTAATAGAGTTAAAGATCAGGACCAAATGAAGATCCAACAGTGTATGGGTGATTGTACAGATCATGATCTAATGGTGTGTATTAAACAAGATGGTAAGAAGTGTTTGAGGTTTAAAGATAATAAAAGGTATAGGATAAGGATATAATTGTGATTAGGTGTTTTATATATTGATTTAATGGTGTGCACTACATAATAAAGACCTGAATGATACATAGATATCGATGGTACATGTTGAGTCAAAGTTGCTAGATTGCATGAGATGAGGTCAACATGTTCAAGGTTCAACATTTGGAATTTGGAACACTATGCATTAAAGATAAAAAAATATAAATGGTACATGATAAATTTGAATAAGATAGGACATGAGATTCAATTATGGTGTTTGATGTTTAACTATGACCGTTTGAATTCAAATATTTGAATTTAACAAAAGAAATACCAATGCCTGTTTTTTGATCCATAACTTTCAATAAAATTAGAATTTGATCATGATGTAAAAATAAAAATTGTAGATAAATATAAGGCACATATATAAATATATATTTAAATATATAAAAGTGTATATATTCAAATATATGGAGTTTCAAAGTTTACTATATGTTTGTGCATGTTCTGCAAGTAACCCAAAAAGGGTAATTAAGCTTGTTTTGGTGTTGTTTCAATGTTTAATGGTGAATTAGATATTATATAATATTTTAGACTCCATAAATATTTTATTTGTGAAATATTAAGGTCTATCTAATTGTATATAGTATGAACAAAGGTTTATAAGGTGACTATATTCGTTCATGGTGAATGTGTGCACAAAATATTGTTTGAGAAATTTGTGCTTAAGCATAAGGGTACTATGATGGTTGTTGGCACTTAAAGAGGAAATATATATCATGTGTAATGGGTAAATTAATTTTTAAAGTGTTATTATGTTATTATTTTTATTGAAGAAGTGTCAAATAGATGAATGGGTCTCCATAGGACTTAAAAATGACTTAGGCCTATTTGAAAGTGGAATGTGCTTAAGTGTGACCCATGTGAGATGCCTTAAGATTGAAGGAATTTATTATGGATGATAAGGAAATATTATTATCTTGTTAATTTATGATTTATCTATAAATGGTGAAACCAAATGTGTTGGTTTCTAGACTTGTGAAAGACTTTAGAGAGGACAAGTGCAAGGTGGAGTTATGGAGTGAAGGAGAGGTAGAGTGACCAATTGAGTAATTGATAAGTAGTGTAGATTGAAGATTGTGAATATGACCTATATGTTATATTTATTATTTAAAAATAGTGTTATTATATGTTGAGGATATGTGAAGAGGTCTGAGTGTGCATATGAGGATAGTTTGAGTGAAGGAGAGAGATTGTGGCATGCCTATATGAGAGGCATGTATGAGATAGAGAGAGAGTTTGTGAAGGGGTTAAATAAATATAAATCCATCATCAAGTGCTAAATAAATTAGTTATAAGGTGTTTTTGTTCACTTTAAGGAGCATTTAAAGGACTTGATCTTCCTTATGGGTGTTTACTCCTTGTGAAACAAGTGTCTCACTAAAGACCTTTGGTCAAGAGGACATGATCAAGGTTTGCTGGTCTAAAAGACTTGACTAGTATATTTTTTTAATTTATTATAGGATAGTATTCCATGTGTTGTAGGCTTGAGAGTGGGCTTTATTCCCCATGATCGTTTCTCATAGGAACTATGTGTTATGTGTTTGATATTTTATATGCATTGAATGAATGAGATTTCTTGTTAATGTTGCTTGATCAAGTTGATATATAATGATTGTTTAATAGTTTAAAAATACTAGAATTATAATTAAAATATTTGGGCTCATTGATTCACTCCATCCCTCTCAATGGTTGTACCTCTAATAATTGGTATCATAGCAAGTCCTTTGGTAAAGGCTTGACAACTTAAAGGTGATCTAAGGTATAATATGGGTAGTCATCAAGTATGTTTCTCTACTAAGAAATCACTGATGTTTAATGGATCTAATTATGCATTTTGGAGTGAAAGGATGAGGACATACATTATTTACCTAGGTTTTGATATATGGAAATATGTTGTGGATGGTTATGTTATTCCTACTATAGATAAGAAGCTGTCTAAGAATAATTATATGGTAATGAATCCCATCACCTATGGTCTTATAAAGATTGAGTTCACCAAGGTAATCCATTATAAATCTACTAAAAAGATACGGAAAAAAAATTATATCATTGACAGAAGAGATTCAAAGATCAAGCTTGCTAAGTTGTAGACACAATTTGAAAGTCTCAAGATGAATGAAGAAGATTTTGTGGTACCCTTTTTATAGAGAGTTGATGAGATTGTGAACATGATCAGAGGTCTTGGAGAGAACCTTGAAAAGGCTACAATTATTGAAAAGGTATTGAGGTCTTTATCCCCCAAGTTTGATCCAAAAGTATTTGCTATATAAGAAAGTCATGATCTTACTCAGTAGAAGATGGATCAATTGCATGACACTCTTACTGCCTATGAGATGAGGAAGAATGATGATATACCATCAAGAAAGGAAGCAACATTCAAGAAAGAGATGAAGCTGAAGAAGAAGTCCCAAGGTAAGAAACCCAAAGAAGATGACATTTTTGATATAGATGAGTATGAGCTAATTGCTTCGATTTCAAGGAAATTGAGAATAGGTTAAAGCAAGTATAAAGGTAAACTACCCCTCAAATGCTTTAATTATGGTGAGATAGGACGTTTTGCTAATAAGTGACCTCATAAGTATAAGAAGGATGATGATGAATAACATAATCAAGGTCATGATGATGGTAAGAGATAATTTATTTATGATAAAAACAAAAAGGGATTTAGAAGGTTTGATAACAAGAAGAAGTACTTCAAGGACAAGAAGAGTCTCTAAACCAAAGATGATTATAGCTCATTAGATGAGAGTGATTTAAATGACTCAGAGTATGATAAAAAAGATGATGGTCCTAATAAATATGAAGATATATTAATGGTTGAGGAAGGTATTTTATCACATCAAAAGGAGTCTACTTGAATTATTTTAAATAATGACAAAGATGAGGTGGACTATGAGACTACATTGACAAATGCTCATGAAGAATTAAAAATTGAGAAGAAGATAATTAAGAAGATGAAATATAAACTCAAGGATTTTGAGGAGAAATTTAGTGTGTTTGAGGTAATAATGGATGAATATGACAAAGAGCATGAAGATATGGTCATGCATCTCAGTTGTCAATTGGAAATCCTATCTACAAGCCTAAAAGCTAAAGAAGATGAATGTGTAAGGTATGTAATTGAAAATGAGTTATTAAAATTTGAGTTAGAGAAGATGTATAGTAAGATAATGTCATTTATGATATTTTAAAAGAGTGAAAGTGATCTAGATAATATTATAAATGATAAAAATCATGTAAATGATAAGACTGGTCTTAGATATAAAGAAGAACTAGAGACTGCAACTCAAGACAAGATGAAGACTAATGTGAACAAGGACAATTAGAATTTGAAGACAAATCATTAAACAAGGAGTGAAGGTGATAGAATAATGAAGACAAATTAGATCAAATAGCCAAATTAAATGAGGTATGTGAATTTTAATGGTTACTACTATTCTTGTAATTAGTTTGGGCATAAAGCTGGAGAATGTAGAAGACCTATTAGAAATGAATTTGCATGGAAATATGATGGGGGTAATCAATCAAAAGGCGTGAACAAGGTTGAGTGTTTCAAATTTCATGATGAGGAATACTTTGTAACACATTTTTTAAACAAGGTAAGACAAGCTAAGTTTCCATCAAGGAGTATGGTTTGCTAAAACTATGAAAAGAGAGGTCATATTGCTAGATTTTGCAAGCAAAGGCCATTAAGTCAAAATAAGTTCAATCAAGCTCCAAAAGTGCAAGGAAAAAGGAAGTATAGCTCATAGAAACCAAAGGTGAGTCATGATGAGTTTTTAGGTCCAAGTAATCTATTTTTTATGGTGGATAATGCTATAGAAGGAGAAGAGTGTTAAGGGCTCTCATTGTCTTCTCATGTTGAGAATGAAGAAACCAAGATCAAAGAGAAGACCAAGTTGCTAGTTGAGGTTAGTTCTAAGGTAAGTATGGATCGAAGTGAACATATTAATATTTTTGATAAATTTTTATTCAAAGAACATCAATTATTAGTGCCTAGTGATGAGGTTCAAAAATGCAAGGTTGATTCCTCAAATGAAAAGTTATGTCAAGATTTCATAGTTGTTCCATATGTTGTCACTTTTATCTTTGAAGAGAAGGAGAGTGATATAAAAAAGGAATTAGTTTCCATAGTTTAGACTAAGAAGAAGACAAACAAGATCAAGAAGTCTTATAGCTATAAGAGGATTCTAGTGGTTACTGAGGAGATGTGGGCCACTCTTGGCTTCACTTTGTTTTAGAGCATTGTGATGCAAAGGATGTATCTATCTATGCTTCTTAAGACACTTCTTTTAGTGGATAAGAAATTTTTGCTATGGTGTTCTTTAGATGGTATTAGAAGGCTAAAGATAAGTTTTTTCAATTGATGTAGGTATGCCCAAATGGAAGAGATGTTGTGGTGATGTCATAACTATGTATGGTCAGTTTGTAGGGTCATATTGAAGGTTTTCAAGTGGAAAAAGAGAATTTATGATTTATTAAGATTATATTTTTTCATAGAAAGGTTTATTTACCTTATTATATCATGATCCAAGTGGTTTTGTGGTCTGAAGGTATGTTGAAGTCAAATTAGAGATTTTTATTTTCTCTCAAGTTTCCCAATTTGTGCTTAAGAGTTGCAGGTTCTAAAATGGGTTATAGGATGTATGGGTTCCCAAAGATTTGGATGATAAAATATTGGTATATAAATGTGAAATGTTTATCTTTAGGTGTGTAAGAAGTTTCAGGAGTATGTGTTTATTGGAAGGTGTTGTATTGACCTTGTTTATTTTGATATTTTAGGGTTTTGAGCTCTGATAGAAAAGTGGTTATTGTTATAAGTTGAGATCTAAGGCTTATTAATATATTTAATGGGATAAATGGGTTATCAAATAAAGCTTCAAAAATATTTGAGGGCTTGTGGTTTTCAAATTACTCATGTTTTTATCAAGATAGAGGTTTAATTGACAAGTTAGTTTGTGAAGGAAGTATGCTACAAAAGATGAGATAAATGTTGAAAATTGGTTTGATTGAGGGGGAATATAAGAGTTATCTAAATATGAAGTTTTGGGTTTTGATGGTGGTTTTAATTAAAATTTTGGGCTCTTCAAGTTCTAGGTAGGGCTACAAGAAGACTAGATAATCCTAGTTAGAATATGGGTGCCTTTTGTTCACATTCTCTAAAAGAGCAAGGCATGAGTATTTCAAGGTGAGTTCTAAAGTTGATTTTTTAGCATGTTTTATATTTAGTTGTTGGCATGACTTCTGTTGGTGGTCCTTGAGGTGGTTTGAGAGAGAAGACTAGTAAGCTTGTATGGTGATTCTTCATGGTGTGTGGAGATTTGAAGATTCTCAAGATGTGTAATGGCTCAAAAATATTAGGGGGAGTCCATCTTAGATGTTTATTGGTGAGTTACATCAAATTATAGTTAATTATTGAGAAGTAAAAGGTGGCATTCATAGAGTTAGGGTGAGGTAACTCAAGATAGCTTGAATGACTTAAGGAGCTTTGCATGATGTGAAGGGAAGCATATGTGAGGTGCTTTAGTCATATTTAAAATGTGGTGATATCTAATCAGATGATATTTTAAGAAGGTTGGTATGATGACTTGATCAAACCTAGTCATATTTGTGTTCTTTCTTCATGGGTTATAGTGCTTGATTGAAGAAAGTATTGGCATGTAGCAAGAGGAAATTATCAAGAAAAAAAGAGTTTGGATCAAGGAAAGGGGGAGTTTTTAATATATTTATAATATGGTATTATCATATTTGATGGTATTTTTAGGTGCTTAAGATTGGTTGGTGCCCACTTTGTCATTGTGACAAAGGGGGAGAAAGTTCTTATTGTGAGAGTGCTTGAAGAGAGAGAAGGTGAGTTGAATGATGTTTGTTGACATCAATGACAAAGGGGAAGATTTTTGGAGAGTTTTAAATGATTTCATGGTGATGTCATGGAGTTTTATTGGTGAGTGTATGAAGTTTTTTTATAGCCTAAGTAACAATGACAAAGTGTGCAATGTGTTTGTCAAAGTGGGCTTAAAGTTGGATTGGTTGATCATCAATTTTGGCTTGGTTAGAGATGTTTAGGGATGAGTATGTTTATTTGAGCATGAGAAAAGGGTAATATTAGAAGTAAATAATTATTTTAATTCTTATGTTCATGAATATAATCCATCTAGTAATCTATTGTTTTCATTTAGACATGTTGGGTCTAGTGGCAAAAAATCTGAGTAGGCAGTTTGTTGACATCACCATTACCACATGTGGATGAGTCAAGGGGAGTTAGTCATATGGTTATGATCACATTAGCCCCTAGTTAATATGAACTAAATATCAGGTCATGAACCTAAGTACAGTCAAATATATGTGGTGAAAATTTGGGCTCTCAGGCATTTTGATAGTGTTTTCCCATACTTAGCCAAATTTGCATGAGGTAAGAAAGAGCCAAGTAAGTAGTTTTGTGATGGAATATATCATACATGTGGGTGTTTAAAAAAAATATGATCATATGGGTTTGTTTAATTTTGTGCCCAATTTATTTGTGATAAATTTTAGATTATGTGCTGAAGGGTATCAAAATATATGCATGTGTAAATTTGGACTCCCAAATAAGTTTTTGACATAGTTAGCTCTATGAACAGATAAATATGAGTGAGAATTTTTATGTCATTATATCTCACATTTTGAGGGTTACAAGATAATATTGACACATGGTTGTATTATACTATTTGATAAGATCATATGGTCCAAATTTGAGAACATACGCTTAAGCGAAGCAAAAGATATGGAGGTGCAAAGTTGGCCATCTAGGAAGATGAGCAATGGTCCCCATACTTAGTCATTTTTGCACAATGTTAAAGATCAGGAGATCTAATAGTTCATGTATGATCAAATAATGAAGAAATATAGTGCATAAAAATTCAAATAGTTCAAAGTGTTCATTGGTTAACAGAGTTAAATATCAAGACTAAATGAAGATCCAACAGTGTGTAGGTGATCATACAGATCATGATTTAATGACGTGTATTGAGAAAGATGGTAAGAATTGTTCAAGTTTGAAAAATAATAAAAGATATAGGATAAGGATATAATGGTGAGTAGGTGTTTGTGTAGATTTATCAAGTGGTGCACACTGCATGATAAAGACCTGATTGATTCATAGAGATTGATGGTGCAAGTTGAGTCAAAGTTGCCAAATTGCACGAGATGAGGTCAACATATTCAAGGTTTAATATTTGGGATTTTGAGAACTATGAATTAAATATATAATGAGATAAATTGTGTGTGATAAATATGAAATATTTAGTACATGAGATGCAAGCATGGTGTTTGATGTTTAACTGTGACTATTTGAATTCAAATTTTTGAATTTAATAAATGAAATTTGAATTTAACAAATGAAAGACTAGTGCCTGGTTTTTGAACCATAACTTTTGATTGATATAGAATTTAACCTTGGTGTTAAAAAATAAATTTTATAGGAATCTAAGGAACATATATAAATATATATTTTAAGATCTAAAAGTATATATATTCAAATATATTTAGTTTCAAATTTGATAATGTGTTTATGTATGTTCTGCAAGTAACCCGGGAAGGGTAATTGAGCTTGTTTTGATTTTTTTTGATGTTTAATTATGAATTAACTATTGGATCATGTTTAATACTACATAAGGATGATATGTGTGAATTATTAAGGTTTTTCCAATTATTTGTAGTATCAATAAAGTCTTAGAAGGTGATTGTGTATTCGTTCATGGTGACTATGTGCACATAATGTTGTTTGAGTAATTTGTGCTTAAAGAAAAGGGTAATATGATGGTTGTTGGAACTTAAGGAGGACCTATAGATCATGTGGAATGGGTATATGCATGTTTAAAGTGTTAATATGTTCTTATTTTTCTTGAATAAGTGTCAAAGTGTTGAATGGGTCTCCATAGGACCTAAAAGTGACTTAGGCCTATTTGAAAGTGGATTGTGCTTAAGTGTGACCCATGTGAGATGCCTTAAGAGTGAATGCATGTATTGTGGCTGAAAATAAAATATTGTGATATTTTTAATTCATTATTTCTCTATAGATGATGAAACCAAATGTGTAAGTTTCTATACTTATGGAAGATTTTACAGAGAGACAAGTACAAGGTAAAGTTATGGGGTGAAGGAGAGGTAGAGTGCCTAGTTGATGAATTGATAAGTAGAGTAGATTAAGGACTATGTGTATGAACTATAAGTCATATTTTTGATGTCTAAATAGTGTTATTATAGGTTGAAGATATGTGAAGAGGTCTAAGTGTGCATATGAGGATAAATTGAGTGAATAAGGAGAGAGATTGTGGTATGCCTATGTGAGAGGCCTATATGAGATAGAGTTTTTGAAAGGGTTAGATAAATAGATATCCATCATCAAGTTTTAAATACATCAGTTCTAAGGTGTAGGTTTTCACTTTAAGGAGGTTATAAAGGACTTGATCTTCCTTAGGGGTAGTTGTTCCTTGTGAAATAAGTGTTTCACTAAAGACCTTTGGTCAGGAGGATATGATCAAGGTTTGTTGGTCTAAAGGACTTGAATAGTGTCTTGTTTGTAATTTCTTATAAGATAGTATTCCATGTGTTTTAGGCTTGAGAGTGGGTTTCCCATAGGAACTATGTGTTATGTGTTTGATATTTTATATGCATTGAATGAATGAGCTTTCTTGTTAATGTTGCTTGATCAAATTGATAAATGATAATTGTTTAATAGTTTGAAAGGACTACAATTGTAATTAAAATATCTGGGCTCACTTATTCACCCTCCCCCCCCCTCAGTGGTTGTACCTCTAATAGGGATTAGGATTGAGATGTTAATTCTTTAATTTTGTTTGGATTTATTCACTAATAGATTGGTTAACCTCTCTTATATTCCTAATCTACAACCACCATTGGGCCTTCCTAAAAATCACATCACCAATCCCCTTAAAATCATCAGTAAATAATCCTAATGGAATCTAAATAAATCTAAATATTATTAAAGATCCATACCAAGATTCTTCTAAAGATTTCTAGGAATTTTTGATTCCCAAGAAATATCTCCACCATAGGTATTCATACTCCATAGATGAAATATAGCCCTTGATTTCCTCCATCACCTCCTATATAATCATCCACACCCCTTGAAAGTCCAACAAGATATTTTATGATAAATCATTTTTAAATCCAAGGAGATTCTCAATGATAAATTTTTCATGCTATTATCTTATCAAACAAAATCAACCAATCCATTTCAAAATGTTATCTAAGTATTGAGCCAACATAAAAATCACACATTCAATCATTAATAAATTTTATCAAGTCTTTTGGGACCATCTACAATTCTCAAGGGAAAATAGTTCATGTGTCATTGAGGTATAATTTTGTCTATGTTTTAATTATATTTGCATGTGCATATATTTATTCATTTTCCCATTTTGAGGTGTTGTGGAGTTTGGAATAGATTAGGAGTTATGATTTATTTCATTATTCATAACATAAAATTATATATCCATTTTATACATCACATTTTGATGAACATAGTGGGAGTTACCCCTAACTTGTGCTTGTTGAGGATTTGGTGTGTTCTAACAAACTTTTAGATACCTTTTGATGAAGATTTAGTGTCTAAAATATTTTTTTTGTGAATTTTCACTTCCATAACTCAGTGTGATTTCAATCTGTGTAAACTCATATTTTATCTATTTAAACATGACTTCTCTCCTAAAATTCATGACTTTGCACTTGACCACTAAACTTAAATATTACAACTAGTTGACAATTTAACTTTTATATTCTAAATTTATTACGTCAATTTGAAAATTTATTTTTTGTACTAGCAATTTGAATTTATTTTAGTGATTTTATGTTCTTATCTATAGGTTTTTGAACTCACTTCTGCTAAGTTGTGATATCATCCTCTAGTAACATAATTTCACTCCAAATAGCCATAACTTTGATATTAACTATTAGACTTGACTATTAACTATTTGACCTCTTTTACTATTTTTTGAGATATCACATTTATCAAATTATGAGTTTATTTTTACTACGAACAAATTTATGGATTTTTTTTATAAAATTCATGTATTTTTTTTCTATTTATCTACAAGTTTTTCAAATCCACTACTATAGAAGTACAACATCATAATTGATACTCATATCATTGATATTCACATCAATGATTTTGATTTAACTGTCAAGTAAATTATAATTTTTTTGATTGATTATTTAACCCTATATACTATTTTTAATAAACTCACATTTATCAACTTTAGATTTGTGTAAAACCTCTAATGACTTTGTAATTATTTTTAGTGATTTCACACTTTTTTGTGTTTTTTTCTATAGATCTCTTGAATTATATACTAAAAAATTATGTCATTGACATCAAAAAATTAGGCTTCACTAAGATTAGACACAATATTAATATATCATATCATTTCTATCTATTATCATATTTATGGAAATTGCAAATTCATTTTTTATGTTTAGTAGCTCCGTTCACTATTTTAGTGGCTTTGTTATGTTAAGCTCAACTTTGAAAATCAGTTCATTTTTTATTTTTCAACTTTGATATAACCTTAGTGAAATTTATATTAGAATAAGTGATTTTAATTCTTTTCTATTTTTGAGAACAATTTACCTATGGTAGATTTACTCTATTCCTAGTGGCTTTACTCTATGTATTTTGGGTTTTACACTTGATAGAGGTAATTTAACTCTTATGTGTTCTTTAAATAATATATCTATGTATTATATTTTCCCTATGTAGATGTGACTTTATACTATGTATTAACAACATTGATCTACATAGATATGATTTTGTTTTCTTACTATGTTTTTACAGGTTTCCTTTTAAGAGACAAATCAAATTACTAATACTTGTTTTGCAAGTCCACCCATCAAAGAATCAAAATTTAAAAACTTTCATAACATATTTTTTTCACATTTAATTGAGGTTAATTAATTAAATTATGTGTTAAATTTAATCATTTTACCATAATTTTTTTTGCTTGTTTGTTAACCCAAAGCTAAGGCTATGCATACTCTCCCCTCACACTCTTTGGGAAATCTTTGGGATCCAAAATAACTGATAAACCTCTTAATCTTTTATTTTATATGAGGAATGATATGTGGAATTCCTCCCCACACACTTTTCATAGTCTTAGGGGGATTATGATGTGGATTTCATCACCATGCGCTAATCCAAAATCCATGTTATTTTTGAGTATAAATATCAAGGACAACTTTTGTAAAGCTAATAGGATTTCCCCATACAAGATTTCATGAAGTGAGAAGGTAACACTTTGATAATCAGGTGTCAAAAAACATCCTTATATAAACTTGGGCCCTACTATAATGTAAGGTACATAAGGATTATTTTAGAGAGCCTATACAACCTAGATTAAGACCTTTAGCTATCAAAATTTTTTAGTGCAATGAAAAAAATGTTCTTGAAGATCACTCACAAACAATATACATAAGGTGAGTATTTGGAGACAAAACTAAGTGACACTCTATATATTGGTGGGATGGTTTTTGAGTTTCACACCCATATCTATTATCATAGGATTGTCACTTGCTTGATTTTATTTGAGTGTTGTCAAAACTTGTGTTATTTATACACATTTACACCAAATAAGAACTATGCCAACATCAAAATATGAGTCAAACCAAGACCTAGACATATATTCATCATCTCAAACAAGTCATAAATCAACCTCAATCATAGTCCAAACATCTAATCCACTTAATTTACCCTAATACTAACACACATCATTTCAAAAAGTCATAATCCAACCCAAACAAAATCATATTCCAAAACATTTGATCCACCTAACATACCCTAATCCTAACACATAATTTCAAAAAGTCATAATATAACCCAAATAAAATCATAGTCTAAAAAATGTATTCCACCTAACATCCCATAATCCTAACATCTATTTTCATCGCTTAGTCTAAATACACATCATTCCTAATAAGTCATAATCCAACTCTAACAAAATCATAGTCCAAGCATAGTCCAAACACCTAGTCCATATAACATCCATTAGTCCTAACATTCATCAAATAACATTGCTTATCTAACCACATCCAAATTCAAAACTAAGTCCAACCCCATCATTACCTATTCAAAAAACATCACTTATAATGTTAGATTATCATTAACAAATAAATCACCCCAATCCCACCAAGTATGTAATAATCCCCAATCATATTCAACCAAGAAAATCAACCATACCCTTGCCTTGGTACACATATGAAACAACCCATTCACATACCATAGTCACAATCATAAGCTAGCTATCAAACCTAGTAAAGTTTGAGTCATCCACTTAGTCTAAATCATCTAAGTCATCTAATCCAACTTGAGTAGATCATTTAATTACTTGAGCTATTCAAAATCAATTTAATTCCAAATTATATTAGGTCATTTAATACCTATTAAAACTTATCAAATTTTTAAATATACTTAAGCTAGTCTAATCTAGCCCCTGTCTTAGTCAAATCCAAGAGCTTGTCTTAGATCATTTTCTAAATCAAATTTGAAGGTTATCATACCCTAATCCCATCTTAATCAAGATATATCCCATATAAATAAAATTTACTCAATCTCATCCAATTGACACCTATCGCATCTTTTCAAACATCACATTTATCTAAAGTCAAACTTGAAATCAAAGTAGAGTAAAACTTTGCCAAATAGTCCAAAATATAAATATTTTTCACTTCATCTAAACGTCCTAATTTCATCTCCAAGTTTTTTGATTTAAACCTCTACACCCACCAATTAGGGCTGATGAATCACATCATCCATCCTTTCTCCCATCATGATACATGGCCTCCCAAATAGATTTGGATGTTACCATATTTGATAAATACATCTTTGTCAAAAAATATACCATCCTTTTGTGGCCCCTATAAATGGGTACTTGACTCCCTACAAACTTTGATCGTATAAACCTAAATTATTTCATAATAAAGAGTCATCTAGTCCTTCCAAAACAACATTAGTCTAATCCTATCCTCTACACTATCCCATCATGATCAAAGCTTTCATTTACTAGCTATAGATTTTATCATGACATCCCCCATCACACTAGTAAAGGGAGCACTATCCTAACAACCTTATTCACTAAGGCACATCAAACACCATCATATAACTATGTCTTACCATCACTACACCAAGAGAAATCATCCAATTTAGAGTCAAGTGCTTACACATTCAAATAAAGTAGTGAAAAGATATAATATACTCCTCTCAGTAAATCCTCAAAAGCTTTTATCAACCAATTATGACCAATATGTTCATCTACCTTCACATCAATCCATCTGATCCAAATATACATAAACCTTATTTATATAGAGAAGGCCAATATTGTTAGTACCATATAATCTAGGGGCATTCCACTAATATATGCTTAATTTAAAAAATAATTTCCAAAACTTGATTAAGCATGGTGACATTAAAATCATGATTGAATCAGATGAATCCATGTTTGAGAGCAAGAAAGAGGCGATATGCCAAGATTAATTTCTAAATCATGATCAAACACCTCCACTTTTAAACCAAGACCAAGATAATGAATCCACAGTTAACAAACCTATATTCAATAGTGAAACCATATTTGACAAACCTTAATTTTATGATCCTTCTTATGATCATTCACATACCCTCCAAAATCCCATATTTAATAGAGCATAACCCACCCTTATTTGATAATCCCCTCTTTGATAAGCCCATATTTTAAGAACTCATCATTCACAAATTGTCCACATTTTATCCATCCCATAAATACCAAATTTTGAAATCATCTTATTCCAAAATCCTCCATCACTAATCATAAAGTGAATAAGGTACTTTTAGACAACACTATCCAACATGCCGTCATTGTGGACACAATCCAAACATCATCTACCAATAGCATCAAATCATCAACATCATCCACATCAGCATCATAGTCAATGTTAGAGTCATCATCAACATCATCCAATTTAGGACCAATATCAACATCAAAATTAACATCCACATAAACATCAAGGTTTATCCATAGTATTTACAAGGATTTGTCTACTATCAACCTCTTCATAAATGTCTCTATTTGTAATACCAACATGGATGACTGCCAACAAAAATACATATTTTTATCTATTTTAGAATGGTGAAGTCATAACATAATTTATGGGGCTTCAAGATGATTTACTAGATGGTGATTATAGGAATGAATTTGACATTATCTTGGATGTTTTTTTTACTGATTAATACACTCACCTTAGTGATTATTTTGTGATTCTTAATTAAGTTTTCTCTAGCATCAAAATAGGTCCCCTCTTAGTAACCTATATGAGGATCATTCTCCCCCCTATCCACTCATTAACATCACCAATAATTCCTCTCAACCCTATTACATCACCAATATTTTTCTTCCACTCAATGATCACTTTATCACAACCCTCAATTAGGATAGATAAAATAACACATCATTAGAATCCTTCCATTGTGACATGTCAATTAAAAATGTATGGGGATCAAAAAAAGTATCCAATAAATGTATCATAATAAATGAATTAACTTTGATCCAACAAAAAAATAAAGGAAAAATAAAAATAATCGACCAACTCCAAAATTATTGTTCCCTAGTGAAAATCTCATTGAGCCACTGGTAGATAATCCATGTCAAAATCATTAGCAAAATAAAAAATCAAATTCCATTAGTTAAAACTTCCTTAAGGAACTAATGGGATATCAAAATCAGATAAAGCTAAGAAGTTAAGAAGAGATTTTTAGTGAAAACCTCCTTTAGGCACCAATAGATGAACAAGTTATCTCTATGTCATTTGATCGAGACATTATCAAAATGACTAACAATCCTCAAAGTATTCATATCAAAGAAAATAAGTATTAAGGTGTTTGAACCCACAATATCCAAAATTATGTCACATAAAGAAAAATTATAAATGGTGTGTGGGACTATTAATCCTAATTTATGGTCTCCTAGTAGTTATACCTCTTATCATAATCATACCATCAGCCCAAATACTATACACTACCATAAAATCCAATCCATACCATACATTACCTTATCATGTGGTATTGTCTCTTGGAAGGGATATAAAGACACCTGGTTAAGATCTCTATAGGATACTAAATAAATAATCAATAAAGATCACTATGACATTAGTGGAACTTGCATCGATATCATGATCCTAATATCACATCTACCTAAAACTGGTATTATTTGAATATCAAAAAAGTAGTAACATAATTAATCTCATATACCTATAATAAATTAAGATGCCATAAAAAATAAAAAATAAAGAAGAAAATTATTTGTCCAATGGTGAAAACTAGTTTTCTAGTGCCTTGGTCATGTATCATTATTAAAACTAATTTTTGGCATCATGTGTAAATAATCCATTATTTGTATGTACCTTGATAATTGATGGAAAAATCCACTTTATCCCTATATTTATGTCCTAGAATACCTTCCCAAACTCAAATGCATCACATTATTCAACTTTTAACCATCCTTATCTATCTTATCCATCTTCCCACCATCCTTAGCCATTTTAAGCATCATGTACCATCTTATTTTCCATCCCATTATGTCTATATTTTATTCATGTTTAGATCCTAGTAAGGGAGTGGAATATGTATTGATACATGTTGGCATATCCTCTAAGTGGATCTCAAATGGTAGGACATTTAGGTTTCACATGCCATGGTCCTTAGAGATTCCTCATCCATTCCTCATCATTTGTTATCCCAGTTTAATTAGCATCCAAATCCTTCCATCATCTAATGCACCATCATTTCCCATATTGATTGATAGGCTAGGGTTATCCCTTTACTAGTGACCCCATTTTATACATTCATATTCCAAAGAAGACCTAATATTCAAAATATCCCAAAAAACCAAAAAAATATCTATAAAATTTATAAAAATAAAAAACACATAGTCATCTTGACTAGTCCATATCCTTATCTAATTTTAATATCGTTATCCACAACCTAGATTCTTTATTAAAATACACATCCCTTATCCAACATGTTATTTGTAACTATAATATTCAATCATCCATCAAATTTTACCTCAAGGAACTTATCATTGCTTGGGGGAGAAGCAAGTTACATCAAAAAATAACCTAATCACTCATCCCATAGGCCTTCATCAGGAACTGACAAGACACTATCACATAAAATAAATGCATCACATAATATGAATGTAAATGCTTGTGTTTACTTTAATTTTATTATCTTTGATGATTATGATTTATATTAATGTCTTTTATCATGTATATATTATTATTTAATCATCTATGTCTACTTACTTATCTTCATTTATCCATTTTCTATATTTGGTTAAACATTTTAAATATCTTTGTCAAATCATTAATGTCCTTATTTTTTCATCTTATCTTGTGCTAGTGAAATAACATAAATAAAATATGTCATATTGGTTCCTTCTGTCAATGGTGCATTATGTTACATATTTATTGCACATGTTTTGTAATTCTATATGTATTTTATGTCAATCAAATATGCATTATGTAAAAATTCATCATGGTTACACATATCATGGTGCATACTACCTAATGTTACATTAAACATGATTGTTCATAAATATGGCTCAAGACCATGAAAATATAAATTCAAACCTATAAACATCCTATCATCATCAAATCATTTATTTTATCTTGATCAATCATCCCAATCAAATCATATAATCAATCATATCCACCATCCTATTCATTATCAGATCCAAGTTAAATCATCCATCAACCCTATCCAATTGATTCAAATCTATCCAAAATCCAATTATCAATGTTGTCTGAATGAATCATCAACATTTAAATCTAATCACTTATAAATAAAATCAAATCATCAAATTGATCAACTAAGTCTAATACTATATCTAACTTTAAATCATATCTAATAGTCATAGTCTAATCATCTAACACATATAACACTTATCATCATTAATAGCCTTATACAATCCTGATCAGTCACCCTTGGTTCATCCTTTTCATCCACTTATTATTTATTCCCTTGATCATCACATCATTCTTACTATTTAGGGAGAACTACATCAATTTGAGGTCTAGATGGACTACTTAGGTAGGGATAAGTCACATGGGGTGTCTAAAGTCAACTTAACCATAAATATTTCACTTTATACATTCATCCATAATAATAATTTATGTTTTCAATCACATAGTCCTATCCAATAATTTTCCACTAATGAACCATCTAATTAATCATTTCCCTAATATTTCCATCAATCTCTTGCACCTATTAATTGGAATTGACAAATCATGTTATCCATTTTTTCTCCATTGATCTCATCATCTATTAAATCAAATCATAAATTAAAACATTTATCACAACATATATCTAATAGGTAACACATATAATAAACCTTAAAAATCCTCTTCAAGTCTCAATCTATCTCCTTGGGGCATCCTTAGGGCATGTTCATCTAATCTATCTTATCACCTATCATCTACAACTTTCTTCTAGTGATAAATACATCATCCTAAGGTTGATATACATTATTTAAAAAATGATTGGTCATATGGGATGTCTAAGGTAAAATTAGCTTCACTTTCATCACCTTCTCAATAATTATGTCACTTTCCCTCATAATAATTTATCATTGTAATCCTATGATCATTCACCCATAATTCATACAAGCAATCAATCAAATACTCAAGCTACAAATAATCAATTAATTAGCCAATCGATCCCTCAATCATCCAAATAATCATTTCTTTTTATCTTACCATCAATCTCCTACACCCATAGATTTGGACTGATAAATCATGGCATCCATATTTTCTCCATAAATCAATCATCAACAAACTAATCATTATTAAATTAGTCAATCAAATAGATGTTCATCACTCTCCTAAGCAATCATCCTTACTTGGGATATGTCTAAAACTTGTAACATCACTTAGTAAATCATCCATTAATCATTTATGGACACATTAGTGCCCATAAATCATATGATACAATATTATCTCTCCCTATCATGCACATTTTCTTGGGATATGTTCAAAACTCATGGATTCACTTGTCATCAAAAGTTTATAGCTTCTACCTTCATATGCCATTTATTGGGGTACATCCAAGGTCATAAATTTATCATGTTTTTCTCCCTCATATATTTATTTTACAGGGGCATCAGCAAGTCATTAAATTAAATTATAGCTCATTGATTGGTATAATTACATCACATCAACCACATCAATCACATCCTTCATATCAATTATATCCATCACATCTATCTTGTCTATAACATCCATCCTAACCCTTATTTCTTCTATCCAAACATCCCACCCTCATTTTATTTTGAGTTTCCATCTATCTCTTCCCTACCCATATGACCCATTAAGGAGACATCACACACTCTAACTTTCATCAAATTACTAACATGTCCTTTCATTTTTTTGAAATTTTATTAATTATTCTAGTTATAATTCCCTTTTAAAGAGTAAGAAAATGTATACATCAGAAATTATCCCCTCCATCATTACTAATTTTACCATCATTTGACACTAATTATCACTATTCATCATGTTAACATTATCTAAACATCCCCCTTTAGATATTTATTCATCATACTAGATTTATCACTCATCCCATCAAAATTTTTCATCAATTAATCATCCTCTTATCATGTTATTTAATCAATAATCAAATCCTCACATTATGTTGGAATATTCTACTCCTTTCTACATACCTCACCTACCACCACTATCCCTTCCTAAAAAAAACATTGTTAATCCCATTATAATCATCATTAACTAATCCTAATGGATTTTATAGAATTTTAAATCTTCCTAAATATCCACACCAAGCTTATTCTAGAGATTTGTAAGATTTTTTAATTCCTAGGAAATCTCTCCACCATAAATATTCATCCTTCATGGATGAAATTATCCCTTAATTTCCTCCATCATGTCGTATATAATCATCCACACCCCAATGAAAATCCAACAAGATGTTTTATGATAAATCCTTTGTAAATCCAAGGAGAGATTCAAAGATAAATATTTCATGCTATCATCTTATCAAACAAAGTCATTTGATCCATGTAAAACTTTTGTCCAAGTATTGATCTAACATAGAAATCACACATTCATGAATCAAGAAATTATATCAAGTATTTTGGGATCATCTACAATTTTCAAGAGAGAATAGTTCATGTGTTATTGAGGTATAAATTGATTTATGTTTAAATGTGCATCTCTTTCTTCCTTTGCCCATTCTAAGGTGTTGTGTAAATTGAATATGATTAGGAGTTATTATTTATTTCATTGTTCCTAACATAAACTTCTATATCCAATTTTTTAAATCACACTCACCATAACTTTGGTCATAAGAGGATTTAATGGTCACATTTAGAGCTTCATTAGTGAGATTACATTACCATTATAGGTTGGTATAGAACATGTGGCCACCATGCTTAGAGTGATACCTAGTGTAGGGATATTAGATATATTATTAGGGAGCCCTCAAATTCAACATATTATTGTAGTTCCTCCCATATTTCATTGGTTCATAAATTACATGTATTTTAATAAGGTCATCACAATTTGGGGTATCCCATATGAATACCCCTAAAACATATAGATATTTTCCTATATAACAGTTTTTAGTTGAGTCACCCAAAAGGGTTCAACCTACTCAAAAAGTATAAAACCAAGTAGCTACACTTCCAAAGAGGCCTCTCTTGAAATGTCACTTTAGTATATATTTGTCATAGATTATAGAGAGCCTCTCTCGACTCCTACATATCCTAGATTGATCTTATAAGGCACTAAAGGTGTTTCACATAAAAACCCAACATAAATTTCATACACTCCATGGTGGGTTAAAAATCTCCATTGAGTTCATCATCCTAAACAACATGCACAATATACTAAAAATCATTATCATGATAGTGGCATATATAATACATAGGAAAATTAGTATTCATATTTTGAATTCAACTCAATTCAATCATAGTATTATAACATTTTCCTTTCAAAAAGGTCAACATTCCTATCCCAGACACATGACCCATTGATTGTGAGTCCCTTGAAGGACCCATCAATTAGTATATTTACATCTATTTTTTAGTTCATATATGTAAAAAATAATAAAAACATTAAAATATTCCAAAAAATTCAAAAAATAGGACTAATACATGTTTTGTGTAGTTTATTTACATCAGTTAATTTGTGCTTAATATACTCTATATTTTTGTATATATATTCTTTTTATAAAAAATGATTCCCAAATTGTACATGAGTGAATGCATAATATACAGGTTTCCTTTTATAAACATAATTGTAGATTATATCATTGTCTCATACTCAAAAATTATAAACATAAAAAATCAATCTTCCCATATAATATCACACTATACTATTATCTAGTTTTATCAGTATCATGCTAGTTAGCACAAGACAACATTTCTTAGATTAAAATATGTCACATACACCCTATAACTTGTTTATCCTTCATAAATTTCACCATGTTCATCATTTTATATAGATTATGTCACTCTTTGGTTATCCCTTATTGTTCATACATTAGTTCTTTACATTACATAAATTTTATTAATATTTTTCATTTATATTCACATTGTTGTCATCCTAGATACTTTAGTTGCTGAATATATTGATGTTACAAAATACCTATGTTAATCAATTACATATATCAAATATTTTATGCCTCCATAGTCCATAAAATAATAGATAATATTTTTTAGCAAAAAATTGTGTCTAATTTTGAAATTGACGCGTTTCAAATCTACTACAGTGATCCTTCATCAAGAAAATTATCATGTGAGAACAACAAAACCTTGCTACTAAAAAACTAAAGAAAAAATGGTTTTTGAAAAAAGTTTCTAAAAAGGAACAAGATGGCCATTACAATAAATTACTAAAAACCAAAAAATAGAGATAATAAATTTAAATAAAGCCAAAAATAATGTCAATTAAAATCTTAATTCAAATTTTAATTTTAATTAAAGCCCAAAATTAACTAAGTTAATTAAGATATTCATTTTTAACTTAATTTTATAATTATAATATTTTTATTTAAAACTTATGTGGTTTAAATATTGTGTACTAAAAATAAAGATTAAATAAAAGCCAAAAATATAAACAATGTTAATTAAAATCTTAGTTCAATTTTTTTATTTTTCTTTTTTCTTTTTAATTTAAAAATAAATGAAGTTAATTAATATATTCATTTTTGACTTAATTTTTAATTTAATTTTAATTTTAATTTAAAACCTATGTGGTTTAAATATTGTGTATTAAAAATAAAGGCTAAATAAAATAAAACCAAAAATTTTAACTAAAAGAAAAAAGAAAAATAAAAAAAGATGAAACTACTAAAACACAACTACCTTCTAATAACAAAGGAGAGTAAACTATTCTAATTATTTTTATTATTTATAAACTACTGGTTTCCACATATGGCTAATATCTATCCCTTTATCTCTATTCATATTATTAGGGTGTTTCAAGATTTCTATGGCTTCTCTTATCTTTCTCTTATGGTAATGATCTTCAACAACTAAAATTATAGCATCGTCAATATTGATTGCATGTTTTGACTTGAACGAGTGTTCTGTAAGCAATGATTTATCCTTTCTTTCAAGAATAATATCAATATAATGCTCCTTAATTCTAGTTTTTACTGACCTACTCATTTCATTGATGTACATAATCCCACAGGAGAAATAAACCCTATATACCCCACTCCTAAGGTTTGGATCTAACTTGTCTTTGGTAGAACCTAACAACATGCATAATTTATTGAAAGGAAATAAAGTGGAGTGAATGTTTTAAATATTAATAATTTTGGCCCATTTATTATAAATGCCTTCAACATAAGGTAGATAAGCAGTGGGTCCTTCAACCAAAGACCTCTTATCTTTGGTTCTATTAATGTTTTCTGTAACTTGCTTGATAGCCTTAGATATTTGTTTGCTTGAGTATCCATTTAACTTAAAAACTTTATTAAGATGCTTGATTTTAGGATCAATGTTCTCCTCATCACAAATTTTATAAGCTCTAGTGATTAGAGTTTTTATGACCCTTGATTTTTGAGTGGGATGATGATGAGAGGAGGTATGTAGGTAAAGGTCTGTATGCATTCCTTTTATATAGACATTCCTAGATAATGAACCATCCTCATTCTTGATCAAGAGGACATCTAAAAAAGGTAGTTGGTGATCTATCTCAATTTATTTAGTGAATTTTATGTTGGGAAATAGATTGTTAAGGTGGGAATGAAAATATTCTAATTTATCTAATCCATGTTGCTAACATATGCTAGTGTAATCCACATATATTTTCCACCATTTAGGTTTTAATGGAAATGAGTGAAGAGAAGAATCTTTAAAATTTTCCATAAAGAGGTTGAACACCATAGGGGAAAGAGGAGAGCCCATTACCATGCCTTCACACTATTCATAAATGATACTTTTAAAGGAGAAAAAAATAGATCTCAAATATAAAGTGATAATATTAGCTATTTCTAAGTTTGTGAGATTATGAACCACTTCCACTACTTTAACGATAGGAACTTTAGTAAAGAGAGACACCACATCAAAGCTAAATAAAAACTCATTGATTTCAACCTTTTTGTCCTTAATAAATTCCACAAAATCACTTGAGTCCCAAATAAAAGAGAAATTTCTACCTATAAGGTCTGAATTTTTTTTGGCTAAGAACACTGCAAGCTTATAAGTTAGAGAGTCAATTGTGTCAACAATAGCTCTTAATGGAACATCTTCTTTATGGATTTTAGGAGCACCATAAATCTAGGTGGTAACTTATTTATTAGGGATCAACTTCTTTTTAATAGAATCATCAAAATAAGAAGATTTTATAACTTTAGTGACCTTTTTAATAATAATTTTGAAAATTGGGTTACAATCAAGCTTTTTATAATTTCCACTATTAGAAAGATTATCTAACATCTTGGAATCATAGTCACAAAAATTAAGAATAATATTATCATTTCCTTTATCATATTTAAGTATCACAATATCATTGTTACTCTTTAGGGATGTAAAATCTACCCTTTCTTCCTTGGAAATGTTGCAAGAAGGTGGTCTAGTTTTGCACACAGCCACAAAATAGTCCCGTCTTAATTCTTTTGTGAAGTTAAAAGGAAGGTGTTTAAGAGCACTATCTATTCCTGTAATGAAATCTTGTTTAAAAATGTTCCTAGGGTTAATAGAAAAACCTAATCCTCATTTTAATAAGTTAAAAGAGGGTTTATCTAAAAAATAATTAGAAAGGTTAACCACTAATTTGTTTTCCCAATTAGGAATGATGTTCTTGTGCTTTAAAATATTAATGTAACCATTAATTTTATCATCTAATAATGATTGATTACCAGTGCTCATGCCATGACTATTTATATTAATTATGTCTAAATTTATGTTGTGTTTATCAATAATTTCATTATTATAAATAAGTTTCTTATTATTATAATTATTATTATTGATAAATTAATCCTTATCCAAATTATTATATTTATCAATATAATTATTAAAAATATTATTATTAGTAATATTATTAATATTGTCAATAATCTTAATAACACCATTATTATTATTACTATTTATATTAATGCAATTATCAACATTAAAAAGATTATGAATATTATTGTGATTATTAACAAAAGTGAGATCTTGAATCTTTGCATTAATTCAATTGTTATTATGGCTATATTTATTATCACAATAGTGTTTTATATCACTTATGATGTTTTCATTATTGTTAATAACATTAATATAAATATTTTTAGAAAAATTGTTATCACTATTAATAAAAATAATAAGATTGTTATCTACTATACTATTATAATTGTTAAAACTATTAAATTTTCTATCCACCACATTATTAAGAGAAATATCAAGATCTAAGTTCCTACTTTCTATTGAATCAATGTCACGATTCTCTAAACAGGGATCCTGAGATAGAAAACAAACATTTGAAAAATTGGAACTTTCTATTTTAGTGAGCTATTAATGCCATTAAAAAATCCATCATCATTATTGTTTCCCAATTTATGCAACATCTCATTAGCTAATCCTTCAGTGGTCCAATGTTGTGAACATTTCTCCTTTGTTGATCCATGCTATAACTAGGCAACTTGGTTATCTTGGATGCATAGTGTTATTTGTTATTCTTTAAAGTTATGAATGGTGATTCCATCTCTAACACTCCTTCATGTACAATAGGATGAGGTCACAATAAAATCTGATTCTGATTGTCTTTCGAAAGAATACAATGTATCTCAAAAGGATTCTTCTTCAGCCATTTTTTTTAGTTTTTAAGTACCAAGGTTCTATTGTTCTCACATGACAATTTTCTTGATGAAGGATCAATGTAGTAGATCCAAAATACATCGATTTCAAAATTAGACACAATTTTTTACCAAAAATGATTATCTATAAATTACATATATTTATATATGATTTTCATTTTTGTTTCCTAATTCATGTCTTGTGTGTATTCTCTATTTTCCTTGAAAATATTTGAACATGTGACTCTAAGCCTATTGTATGTTTCTATGTTTGAGTGATAAATGATTATGTCCCTTGTATGTGTCCCGTTGACCTTCTATTATGTGTTTTTACATGTACTCATTGTGTGTGTACATCATGGCCATGACACTTGTTTACTCTTTCTTTCTTAATTTTTGGTGCCATGATGGAAAACATTCATCTTCCTCATTTATTGATGCCATGATAAATATCATACATCCCTCCTCAATTAGTTTTATTCAACATTAATTACTTAGTTTGGATCATTTATCTGTGTGATTTATTGCTAACATCCATTTGATAATGCTACTATGAATTATTGTTTACACATGCATCTAATATTTCTATTTTTATTAGTTTATATATGATTATGACATGCTATTCCATGTTATCATTACTAATAAAGTTTACATATTCAATAACATATCTTGAATATTTTTTAAATTTTCAGTTAAGCTATTATGCAAGCTACACAACTCACCTCAAAAGAGGGGGAATGCACATGGATTATTTAAAGCTAAATCTCCTAAATATCAATACATAGAATTTTTTTTTACAAGATATACACAATTGATCACAATCCATCCTCATAAATTATCCAAATTAATTCTCGATAATATTGATTCATTTAGACATGGACACATACCAACCATGTCCAATACAACATTCTACTATCCTAGAAGGTAGAAAAAAATTAGTTTTAGAAATTATTAGAATCCTAGGTAGTACATGACAACTTGAAACATGTATACAAAATTAGTTTTTAGAATAATAATCAAGTTTATCTCATATTTTATCAGTTTGGGTTCATCATGCATGACATGTGTTCCAACTCATCACATAGATATTTTTATTAAAGAGTCATTTAATATTACTTATTTTTATAATCAACATTCCTATATATCAAATTAGGGGTATGGGTGTAGCACATGACCACCTCCTTACTCATTTTTGCATCAATTACATAGATGGAGTGGAAATCCATGTCACTCTCTATGATTTATGCACCAGATTGGAAATCCATGTCATTCTCTATGATTTATAAACAAAATTTAGATCATATTATATTTTCACTAGTTTTTCATTGGAAATGAACCTTATTCCATCTATAACAATTGGTTCACCTTTTTATACTATCTTTTGCACCAATTTTTACAATAGAACAATCTATTATAATTCATATAGGGATTCTAAGATACTTCCCTAATTTGGGTGTGCAATGATGGAGTCAAACACACCTTTAGTTATTAAGTACACTCACCTATTAATGAGAATTGGGGAATTTAGAATCTAATCAAATCTATTTAATGAAGAATAAATTTCCAAGGGTCTTACCCTCTCTAGTCACCAAATTTTGTGACAAAAAACATAATGGTTCACATACCTAATCAAGTGTATTCATTCCTTTTTATTTGATCTATAAGTTTCCTTATCTTTAATTATTGATTTTATCTTAAGTAATTAATGATCTATACATGTTTCATTTCAAGTTTTGTGTGAATCATGGTCCAATGTTGTGGCCTACATTCAAAATTATTCTTCATAGGTAAGTTTAGGTACACATTTTACTTTACTCTAATATTTTAATTTTATACATTAATATAATAAAATGGGTAAAATTTACACAAATAAATAAACATTTAAGTTGAAACCATTTACTTGTGATCACCCTTTTGTGCACTTAGCTCATGCCTCACTATATTTATTTGACTATTTTTCCTTCACTTTCTATGTAGATGATCCATTACTAAAAGAAATTATTGATAATATAATATCCCTACACCTAACTCAAAATATATTAAACTTATCCCATGACTGATCCATTCTCCTAGCTCAACTTTCTTTACTCTTAGGACTATAACCAACCATTTGGACTTTCCTAGTCTCCAATCCTGTCAAGTTTTGTTGGTCATATCCTCCCACCAAATAACGCCTAGTTGATCAATTTGAATTTATGTAATGGGTCATTACACATGTTTATAAAGACCTATATTAATGGATTTTATATTGATCACTCTAAAGTCACATTTTCAAGTCATTCTACACATAAGAGGCTTCCACATTAAAAAACAATAAACTTTTAATTACAAATTAAGAGTAAATTACCTATTTCTTCCAATCATAAATGCATTCAACTCTATTAACCATGAGATAAACTCTAAATACATATCTAAGGTCATAATTCATGGTTTAATAACTTAATCACACTATATTTGTACAAGCATCTAGTATTACACTAGTCTTCCACATAAACCATCGTAGTATGGAAGAACTACAGGGAGTTTGATCCCTCTTCAGAGTATTAGTGTATAGGTAGTGATCAACATACAGGGTGTTGGGGTCTATAAAAAATTAAAATACTAACCTCTTTTTCCATTTTTCTTTTAATTCATCATTGTTTATCAATCTAGGATTTACACATGAAGAATAATTCATACAACTTATAGAAAAAATCACATAGATCTAATCAAACATATAGAGTCAAAAAGCAAAGGCACATAGGTCAAAACTTTCATATATTTATAAAACCCAATAGTAATTTAGTGTGACCTAAGGATGAAAATGATATATACCCCTATTTGATTACAATGACCTTATCTAAATAGTGATCAAAGACCTGTTATTTATTCACATTCAACCATAGTCATTTTATAGTTTCTATCATAGTCTTGCATTTTGAATTTATAGTTAAGTTGTACTTATTTATCATTTCCTCTTTTATTATATTTCCAAATATAGTAAATTCTAAATTATTTTATGTTATTTATTTAGTATTTGTATCATCTTGATTTTATGCATCAATTATCACATTTTGCTAATTAATTTTCAATTTTTATAAATTTGATAAAACATAAACTAAAAAAATCATATGTACTACTCTAAAAATAAGCAAAACATATCTACTTAATAAGGAAATAAAATGAAAGAGATTATGGATAGAGATACTTACTTTGGATTTATACATAATGGGTTAGGATCATCTTATAACTATGATGTAGAAACACGAACAAATATACCATTTCATGATTTGATTAGCCACTTTGAATCCATACCATACTTGATTACTAAGTAGATTAAATTTGACCGTGAGGTTTCTTTTATAACTTTATTATTCATATATGGCCAATTTCTAATCCACTTAACCTTACTAGGTTTGGGTTTGATTTTGTATCAACTTCTTAAGGTCTATTATTGCTTATTATAGGTATGATTTTTCTTGTATATTATTATAAAGGATTATCTCCTTAGATTGGTCTTATCAAGACCAATTAATTCATTCATAGGATTCTCAAATCTTACCTAACCTCTGGTTATGAACCAAATGAATATGCACTTACCTTTCTTTTGATTCTTCATCCTTCCATCATATACCCTTCTTGTCAACCTTGAATCAACATTTCACCTCATTAGATATTACTCTTAATTAAACCTACAAACTAATCTATTAATCATAACACAAAATAAATACTATCATTAGTGAGTTATATTATCTTGTACAATCTAAAATCTTGCTTTAGTCTTATTTTCATGCACAAATATAGTTCATCTAATATTATGTCATTACTCTACAAGACTTAATTAGGTTTATAAATAAGGAAAAATCAATAATTCAAAACATAAACACTCCATAGCCTTGATTTTACTAAAATTAATTCACAAACAATCTTTTAAATCTCCCAAAAATTTCATAACCTTTCATATCTTTAAGTTCAATAAAATCACAATTTTGTATTCTTGGCATAATTAAAGACTATTAGCCTATATTTGACTATATCTTTTCCCTCACCACACCAATTGATCCCAAACAACTTTCATTTGATTCATAGCTCCAAGGCACACCTACTATCAAAATTTTAGAATTTTTCATAGGTTTTGTCTAAAGGAAAATGAATTTGAGTTAATATTTTGTGCATGCCTATACATGAATGTGATCAAGAGAAAACCTAAATTTTACATAATTAATTATATTAATTTATAGACACTGATACTAATGCTTTTTGCATTAAAAATATTCACTTTCATCTCTATATTGACCCTCAATTACTTTATTTAAACTTTGAATACTTATCAATTTAATGAAAAGATTGTTGTTTTTATTGATTGTCATATACAACCATTTAATTGTAAACTCGTGAGAGAGTAGTAGGCTTAATGAAAGAAAAATTTATAATTACTTAAAATGGATCAAATATACTCTACATGGTCTTTTATTACCTCTTCAGGTGTTTTTTAGACCATATGTATCAAAATATGTTCTTATCCTTTGTTTATAGTCTAATATCACACATAATTCTATGCTTTCTTGAGACAACCTTAAAAAATAAGGGTTTTATCATATAATTTCATTTAAAAATATTTAAAAAAATGTCTAAAAATTATTAAAGGAATGAAAATAATTAATCCCATTTAAAAAACACAACTCTTTATTCAACTTGTCTTCTACTTACATAAACGTAGACCTTAATAGACTCTTATTTGCAGACCTACCTCATTACATAGATTTTTCTAAATTACTTCTATCCTCTACATACACTTTTTCACGTATGAAATATATTTAATAATCTCTCCAATGGAATAGGGTCTAATTTCTCCACCTTCCCAATATAAATTGAGGATAAGTAAGAAGGCCTAGTCTTTCTCAACTAATTCTTAACTTAGCATATACTTTTGTTTGCCTTCTCCAACATTGAAATTCCTCTTCTAGAGAAGATTTACACATTTTCATGGAGTAAAAAAGGAATTTAAATCATATTGACAATCCATAAAATTATTACATATGGTTTTATTCCTTATATGACTAATTACAAGGTTTGAATCTCCTTATTACAATCTAAATATTTGAAGATAGGATTTTCATAGGAAAACTTCTATGAGTAGATACAAATGTCAAAATCAAGACAACAACAATTGTGAACACTTTTAGATACTAAATACAAGATTCATTATATCTATTAGAACCCATCAAAACCTATAAATCCATTTATTAAATCATGACTCTTTGACTCTTTACATTTAATAAAACTATTATGTATAAAATTCACATGATTATACTAATGCTTCTATATCAAACTATCTAACATTAAAAGATATGGAAACATAGAAGGTTAATCATATATATTCCAATGATACTTAAGGATTTATTATGTGACCAAATAGATCCATAAACATATCAATAGGATCACATACAACACAATGTCAATGGAAAGGGTTTTGTTTTCATTCTAAACATGTACTAATGGATAATGTTTTGCATGGGGATGATTGAAGACGGGCATAGAGTGTGAGCACTTGGTACATGGTGCTTAAGTACTCAATGTGGGGCATGGGGGTATTCAAGCTTACCAATGTGTGTATAATATCCTTAATCTCATTTCAATAATGGTAATGTACCCAAGGTGTGGGACTCTTGTGCTCCTTTGGACAAACCTCTGGATAACATTGGATTCCTTCTAATCTAAGTGCAAATAGTTTAGGATAAGTACACAAACCTATAAAGAGTAGGAATAAAATCTAATAATAATGATAAACCTAATATTGAAAAAATAAAATGGGTGAGAGAGGGTAAGAGGCTTGCTAAAATAGAAAGTAGTGATGTACCAATAATAGAATGAGCATCTCACCCACTTAACTACAAAATAAAACTAAGGAACTAAAACATACAGTCCTCAAATAGGTCATCCACTACATAAGTGTTTTGAAAAAAGGTATGAGAATAGAACATAACATTGAGAGGGACAATAAATGGTCCATAGACAATGCCTATGCATACCCATGTATACACAACATGTGACCTGCAAAGGATCTTGATTCTATGCAAAGGTGTGAAGGAAGGACAACTTGTGTGGGAAGAGGGCATGGGACTTTATTCACTCTCTATATTCTAATTTATATTCATACTCTCAAATTCATAAATTTAAGTGCATAATCACTTCACACCTTAACCTATACATTCTTTAATACTTGGTTTCATTCCACATGAAGAGTGTGAACTAAAGGCTACACAATAAGATAAGCGTTGAAGAGTAATCTCACAACAATATAGGGAAACTAAGATCTTAAGAAGGAGGTGTAGGGGATAATTTCCTATATAAATATAAGGATATTGTTCCATCTAAACTTAGTCCATGTTGGTGGTATGATGAGTCTACATATTATGTTCAAGAGATTTTATTGATCTACGTAGAAGAAGGTATATAGCCTACAAATGATAAGATCATAAATAATAACTATTGAAATAAAGTTTAGGTCTTTAAATTTTTGTCATAAGGGTGTTTTTAAGAAAAAAAGAATGTAAAAGAAATGAATATTTTGGGTGTGCTCTTAAAATTTGAATCTATACTCTATGTAATTCACTCTTATTATTGCCTAAAGCTTAGGAACCTTGCATACATAGTTTAAATGCATGCCTTCTATTTTGTGCCTTTGTTTTTATTGTTTCCACATGACTTGTGCTATGAATAATTGTATTTACAAAATTTATGAAAACCTAAGCCTTCAAATTTTCTATTGTCATAAATTTTATTTACAACTTGGTCTTCAAAAGATCTGTTTAGGTCTCTGTCTTCAAAATTTTTACTCTAGAACTTGGTCTTCAACCTTTGTATTTAGAACAAAAAAATTTATGCTTCTTCACAATTTTTTTTTTGAATTATTATTAAACCTTTGGAATATTTGTCTTTGAATTTTCTAGATGTGAAAAACTTGAATCTCATTTTATCCTTTAGAACTTTTGTTCATAACACAATCTTTGAATAAAACTCTAACTATGTTTTGAAAAAGGTGTGAACACCAAAATTTCTTGTAAAAATGCTAAGTCAAAATGCTTATCCATTTTTGTTTAATTATGACTAAATTTTGAAACCTTAAACTATTGACTCAGATTTTACCTATGCTCACATGTACGCACATAAACAAAACTTATGCTCTATGCACTTCCTTCTCACTACTTCTTGAAGTCTAGTAACCTTGTGCATACAACCTGCACACACCTATAGCTTCATTTTTTGCAAACTGGTGAAAAAAATTTATATAGGGCATGAAATAAGATTATGTCCATAGGCACGTGTAGATATTTAGCTGAGGTGCAAACTTGCATTGAATACCATCTTTTAAGCACTAATGAGAAACATATGTGTGTAAGATTCCTTCTAAATGACCCATCATTGCATAAGCATGAAACCCTTCTATATAGGGTCTTATGAGCTCTATATAGGATGGGTTGACCTAAAAGGTTAACACTTATAGTGACCTCTACAATATAATTGCCTACTAAGTGAGAACTTGGTAACCTTTGAAGTGATCTACTTAGTATAGATTCATTGAATCCTAAAATCCATCCACTCTTATAGTGTGATTCTTATGGGCATACAAGCTCTAAATCAATGTCATATGTGTATAAATTATGTCTCACCCTCATGTTACATGATCTTATGCATTTTATTCACCTAATAATTCTTAGATTATTGTTGAATAACTAGGCCCACCTCACAACAAACAAAAAATAAGGATCAACAAATGTACAAAAGCACTTAGGGAAAAGAAAGAAACGAATCTACTATGTACAAACTAAAAAAAAGTTCATTGGTCCCCATGGGTAGAAAAAAAAGCCTTTGAGGTAATTTTTACCATGTGCAAGTCTATTATCAAGTAAAAGGCATGGACAAACAAATACTTGCTTTCTAAGATACCAATACAAATTGTTAGTTTCTAAAAGGAGGGGCTCAAGGATGAACACTTGTTCAGGTCCTTCCTCCTCAATTGGAAAGCTCCATTTTTAATACCATAACTAATCCTCTGATTTGAACATGTCTTCTAAAAACTCCCCTATGAAGTTCATGAGAGGGAAAAAATAAAGCACAGTTGTTACTATAACCTCATCCTCATATTTTTGTTGTATGTTGGGTTTGGTCTTAAGAGGGATTGGGTGCTACTTATGTAGAGGTTGAGACCTAAACAAGCATGAGTTGACTCTTAGGTAGGTGAAAAAATAATGGGATCATCCAAGAGTTGATATCCATCTTTGAAAACATCAAACATATTAATGCATCCTTGGTTCTAGATTCATTTGATAAAGTCATGCCTTGCATCCCTAACCAGACCATAGTCAACTTGAAGAGGAACATAAACTACCTCCTGAATCTTAAATAAGTCCCAAAACTCTTTACCTCCTACTAGTGTTTGTGAACTAATTTTGAGTTGATCAGGGTGTTCCTCCTGAATCATTATCTCCCCATTTCCACATTGTTCATCCTAAAGGTCCTCCTCCATTATGTAAAGTATTAGCTCCCCAAATAAGCTAATAGTCCAAACTTCTCCCTCCTTGAATTCCTCCTCTAGATGAGGATGAATTTTAATTATTTATTATTAAATGAAGGGAGAGAACTTTCCCAATAGGTTAGGGGTCTAAAAATCCTCATGAAGGGACTTTAATACTTCATCCTCAGATATCACTCCCTCCATGAGATGAAAACTAGGACCACTAGACTAATTTTCTTCCTAGTATTCTAAGTCTGATCTTTCTATCTTTATGACATTAAAAGGCATACCAATAATTATCTTGTCATCCTTATCACTTTAGGTATCTTCCTCTTCACCTGAATGATCTTCTTTTTTTCTCCATACAACTAGCCTTCCTTTGAAAATGGATATGGTGGGTGGGAAATAGTCTTTGATTAGTGAATAGGAGTGGCCTTAACTAGGTCAGGCATCCCAAAATCAAGTTTCTTGGTCCAATAAGGTTTTCATGGTTGGGATTGAGGATCCTAAGGAAGAATAAACTTTTGAATTGATGTGGGTACATAATCTATCAGAGAAGGGAGACCTCTAAGACTTGGGATTTTAAAGTTGGGAAGCCCACTTGAGAGTTCAAGAGGTTTACCTTTCTTGAATTTGGGGACTTTGAATGCATAATATTCACACCTCATAGACCAATATACAATCATAATGGAAGATTTCTTGAAGTTATGAATATAAGGGATTGATTTGGGCTCAATCTTTTATGTTTTCATAAGTATTTGATGTATATGATCTTCTTTGGTTTTTATTTTCCTAGCCAAACATTCCTCCTCAGATCTTCTTTTAATCTCCCTCTTCTACCAGTGAAGATAAGCTTATTGAGTGAGCTCCTCCTACTATGGACCATACTCCAAATCTTTGTCAATCTCTCTCATCTTCTATTGAATTCTAACTATATATATGATGCTTTACTGAGGCTAGTTTGTAACATGAGTAATATGCCAAAAGTGTTGATCTAGGGTGGTAGAGAAACAAACACTATGGAGAGGCTGGTATCTTGCTAGTCCAGGTCAATTTTAGGTAAAATTGAGAGTATTTTGGGCATGATAAGGATGATAAGAAGGTATAATAATAGCATTTTCATTGAATGGGGGGTGAAAATACATATTTTTAGGCATTTTGGCTTCTTAAATAAGTGTATTAGACATTTGGAGTCACTAGGTGATCTATAAAGTGTATTCAATACTATTGACTAAGAATAACACCAAATACTTAGTTAAATATTTGAAAATTTGGTCATATTAGGCATGCCAAAAATTGTTGTCATTCAAAACATTCATCTATGAATAGCTTTCTACATAGAGATGATTGAACATGGGTGCATATAGTTAGCACATGGTGTGGGGAGCTTAAATACTTGATATAAGGCATGGGGATATTTGAGCTTACCAATACATGAAAAATATATTGTGTCTCATCACAATAATAGGAACATCCCTAAGGCATGGGACTCTTTTGTTCCTTGGGGAAAACCTCTATAAAATGTTTAATTCCTTATAATCTAAGTGTACCTAGTTTAGGACCAACATGCAAACCTATAAAGAGCATGAATGAAATATATGGCTAATGTTATACCTAATCTTGACAAATAAAAATGGGTGAGAGAGGGTAAGAGTCTTGCTAAATGGGAAAGAGGTGATGCACCAATAATAGAGTGAACACCTCACCCATTTAACTACATAATAAAACTAAGTAAATAAAAAACACATTCCTCAAATTAGTCATCCAGTTCATAAGTGTTTCACATAGAGGTATGAGAACACAATGCATCATTAGGAGGGATGAAAAATGGTCCACAAACAATGCCTAAATAAACCTATGTATACACAATTTACAACCTATAGGGGATACCAATTTCATGCATAGGTGTGAAGGAAGGATAGTAATGAGAGGGATGAACATCCATAGACAAATAAAAACAACTATTAATGTACACAAAACATAGAGCATGAAATAAATATAGTCCATTTCTCATAAATTTCAAGGCCTAAGACAATATTACAAAATTGAATGGGTAGATATTTGTATGTACCATAATTATTATTGGAAAAATCCACTTCATGCCTAAATTCATGTCCTAAAATACCTTCCCAACCCCATCTACATCACATTATTCAACTTCCAACCATCCTTATCTATCATATCCATCCTCCCACCATCCTTACCCATTCTAAGCATCCAACACCATCCCATTTTCCATCCTAATATATCCATCCTTTATTCATGTTTTTATCTTAGTAAGGGAGTGGAATATGTATTGAGATATTTTGGAATATCCTCTAAGTGACTCTCAAATGGTAAAACATTTAGTTTCCACATGTCACGATCTATAGAGATTCCTATTCCATTCCTCATCATCCACTATCCCATTTTTATTAGCATCTAAATCCTTCCATCATTTAATGTACTATCATTTCCCATATTGATTACTAATCTAGGGTTATCCCTTTTATAGTGACACCTTTTTATACATTCATATTCTAAAAAATACCTAGAAATCAAAATAGCCCACAAAACTAAAAAAGTATTTATAAAATTTATAAAAATAAAAAACATCATAGTCATATCGAGTAGTCCATATCCTTATCCGAGTTTAATATCATTTCCCAAAATCTAGATTCTTTCTTAAAATACACATCCCTTATCCAACATGTCATTTGTAACTATCATATTCAATCATCCATCTAATTTTACCTCGAGGAACATATCATTGCTTGGGGGAGAACCAAGTTACATAAAAAAATAAGTTAATCACTCATCCATAGGCCTTCATCAGGAACCAACAAGACATTGATCACATATAATAAATGCATCACATAATATAAATGTAAATTCTTGTGTGTTTAATTTAATTTTATGATCTTTGATGATGTTTGATTTGTTTTAATGTCTTTTATTATGTATTTATAATTGTTTAATCATCTTTCTATACTTTCTTATCTTCTTTTATCCATTTGGGTATATTTGGTTATGCATTTTGAATATCTTTGTCAAATCATTAATGTCCATATTTTTTTATCTTATCTTCTTTAGATTATCTTGTGATAGTGAAATAACATAAACGAAAAATGTCATCTCTATTTCTTATGTCAATGTTGAATTATTATACATGCTACTTGCACACTTTTTTTTAATTCTTTGTGTCTTTTGTGTTAGTCCAATATTCATTATGTAAAAAATTCATTATGGTTACACATATTATGGTGCATACTACCCAATCCTACATTAAACATAATTATTCATAAATATGGCTCAAACCATGAAAATATAAATCCACACCCATCAACATCCTATCATCATTAAATCGTTTATGTTATCTCGATCAATCATCCCAATAAAATCATCTAATCAATCATATCCACCATCCTATTCATTATCATATCCAAGTTAAATCATCCATCAATACTATCCAATCAATTTAAATCTATTCAACATCCAATTATCAATCTTTTCCAAATCAATCATCAACATTAAAATCCCATCACTTATAAATAAAATCAAAATATCAAACAGATCAACTAAGTCCAATATTATATCTAACTTTAAATCATATCTAATAGTCATAGTCTATTCATCTAACACATATAACACTTATCATCATCAATAGCCTCATACAATCCTGATCAGTCACCTTGGGTCTCCATTTTCATCCACTTATCATCTATTCCTTTGATCATCACATAATTCTTACTATTTAGGGAGAAATAAATCAATTTGAGGTCTAGATGGACTATTTAGGTAGTGCTCAATCACATGGGGTGTCTAAGGTCAACTCAAACACAAATATTTCAATTTATACATTCATACATCATCATCATTTATGTTTTTAGTCACATATTACTACCCAATAATGTTTCCACTAATCAACCATCCACTTAATCATTTCCATAATAATTCCATCAATCTCCTGCACCTATTGATTAAGATTGACTAATCATTCTATCCATCTTTTCTCCATTGACCCCATCATCTATCAAATCAAACATCTATCACAACATATATCTAATAGTTAACACATCTAACTATCCTTCAAAATCCTCATCAAGTCTCAATCTATCTCCCTGGGACATCCTTAAGGTATTTCATCTAATCTATCTTATCACTTATCATCTATAACTTTATTCTGGTGATAACTACATCATCTTGAGGTTGATATAAATTATTTAAGAAATGATTGATCACATGGGACATCTAAGTTAAGATCAGTTATAATTTCATCACCTTCCCCATAATTATGTCACTTTCCCTCATAATAATTTATCCTTGTAATCATGTGATCATTCACCCATAATTCATACAAGAAATCAATCAAATCCTTGAGCTACAAATAATAAATCAATTAATCATCAATCAATTGGAAAATCAACCCCTCAATCATCTATACAATAATTTCATTTGATCTTACCATCAATATCCTATACCCATCAATTTAGATTGATAAATCATGACATCCATATTTTCTCCATCAATCAATCAATCATCAACCAATTAATCATTAGTAAAATAGTCAATTAGATCAATGTTTATTGTTCTCCTAGGCAATAATTCTTTCTTGGGATATATAAAAAACTTGCAACATCACCTAATAAATGATCCATTAATCATTTATGGACACATCAGTCCCCATCAATCATATAATATAATATTTTATCTCTCTCTAGCATGCATCCTTTCTTGGGATACATACAAATCTCATAGATTCACTTGTCATCCAAATTTTATAGCTTCCCCATTCATATTTCATTTATTGGGGCATGCCTAGGGTCATAACTTTATCATGTTTTATTCACTTGCATATTCATTTTCCAAGGGCATCATAAATCAAGTCATCAAGTTAAATTGTAGCTTATTGATTGGTAGCATTACATCACATCTACAACATCAATCATGTCCCTCATATAAATTTCATCCATCACATCTATCTTGTATATCACATCCATCCCAACCCTTATTTATTATATCCAAACATCACACCCTCATTTTTTTGTGATTTTCCATTCATCTCTTCCTTACTCACATGCCCCCTTGAAGGGACATCACACACTCTAAACTTCATCAAATTACTAATATATCCTTTCAATTTTTTGAAATTATATTACTTATTCTATTCAAAATTACATTTTAAATAGGAAGAAAATGTATACATCCAAAATTATCCCCTCCATCATTCCTAATTTTACCATCATCTGACACTAATTATCATTATTCATCATGTTAACATTATCCAAACATCCCCTCTTTATATATTTATTCATCATACTAAATTTATCCCTTATACCATCAAATTTTTTCATCAATTAATCATCCTCTTATCATGTCATTTAATCACTATTCAAATCCTCACATTAGTTTGGAATTTTATACTCCTTTCTACACAACTCACCTACCACCACTATCCCTTCCTAAAAATAACATCTTTAATCCCATTATAATCATCATTAACTAATACTAATGGATTATAGAGAATGTTTAAAGATTCCTACATATCCACACCAAGTTTCGTATAGAGATTTATAAGAGTTTTTAATTCTTAGGAGATCTCTCCACCATAAATATTCATCCTCTATGGATTAAATATATCCCTTCATTTCTTCCATCATGTCCTATATAATCATCTACACCCCAATGTATATCCGAGATTTTTTATGATAAATCATTTTTAAATCCAAGGAGAGATTCAAAGATAAATATTTCATGCTATCATCTTATCAAAAAAAATCAATTCATCCATGTAAAATATTTATCCAAGTCTTGAGCTAGCATAAAAATCACACATTCAATAATCAAGTAACTCTATCAAGTCTTTTGGGATCATCTACAATTTCCAAGGGAGAATATTTAATGTGTTATTGAGGTATAAATTGATTTATGTTTAAATTATGTTTGCATGTGCATCTCTTTCTTATTTTACCCATTTTGAGGTGTTTTGTAGATTTGATTAGTTCAGGAGTTATTATTTATTTCATTATTCCTAACATAAACTTCTATATCTAATTTTTTACATCACACTCACCATGACCATGGTCATAAAATGATTTAATGGTCATATTTAGAGCTTCGTTAGTGAGATTACATTACCATTACAGGTTGGTCTAACACATGTGGCCATCATGCTTAGAGTGATACCTAGTGTAGGGACATTAGATATATTATTAGGGAGTCATTGGATTCAACATATTTGTGTAGTTACTCCCATATTTAATTGGTTCCTAAAGTACATATATGTTAATAAGGTTATCATAATTTTGGGTATCCTATATGAATATCCCTACCACATATAGATATTTTCCCTATATAATAGTTTTTAATTGAGCCACCCAAAAGGGTTCCACATACTCAAAAAGTACAAAACTAAGTATCTAAACTTCCAAGGAGTCATATCTTGAAATTCCACTTTAGTATATATTTGTCACATATTATATAGATCCTATCTCAACTCTTACATATCCTAGATTGATCTTATAGGGCATTAAAGGTGTTTCACATAAAAACCTGACATAAATTTCATACACTCCATGGTGGGTTAAAAAACTCCTTTGAGTTCATCATCCTAAAAAACATGCACAATATGATACAAATCATTATTATGATAGTGTAACATATAGTATAGAGGAAAATTAGTATTCATATTCTAAATTCAACTCAGTTCAATCATAGTATTATAGGACTTTCCTTTCAAAAAGGTCACCATTCCTATCCTAGACACATGACCCATTGATTGTGAGTCCCTTGAAGGAATCATTAGTTAGTATATTTGTATCTATTTTTTACTTCATAAATGTAAAAAATAATAAAAACATTAAAATATTCTAAAAAATTCAAAAATCAAGACTTATACATGTTTTTGTGTAGTTTATTTGCATCAGTTAATTTATGTTTAATATACTCTATATTTCTATATATATATATATATATATATATATATTATTTTTATACAAAATGCTTCACAAATTGTACATGAGTGAATGCATAATATGTAGGTTTCCTTTTAAAGACAAAATTTTATATTATTTCATTATCTCATACTCAAATATTATAAACATACAAAATCAATCTGGCCATACAATATCACACTACATTATTGTCTAGTTCCATCAATATCATGCTAGTGAGCACATGCTAACATTTATTAGATTAAAATAAGTCACATACACCCTAAAACTTGTTTATCCTTAATAAATTTCACCATGGGAATAATTTTACATAGCTTATATCAATATTTGTATATCCCTTATTATTCATACATTAGTTCTTTACATTACATAAATTTTATTGATATTTCTCACTTACATTCACAATTTTATCTTCCTAGATACTTTAGTTTCTAAATAATTTATGTTAAAAAATAGTTATGTTGATCAATTACATATATTTATATATGATTTTCATTTTTTTTACTTACTTCATGTCTTATGTGTAATCTTTATTTGCCTTGAAAATATTTGAACATGTCCTTGCTTGTGACTCTAAGCCTATTGTATGTTTCTATGTTTGAGTGATAAATGATTATGTTCCTTGTATGTGGCCCTTTGGCCCTCAATTGTATTATTTTTCATGTACTCTTTGTGTGCGTGCATCATGGACATAACACTTGTTTACTCTTTCTTTCTTAATTTTTGGTGCCATGATGGACATCATTCATATTACCATTTATTAATTCCATGATAAATATCATGCATCCATCCTAAATAAGTTATATTCAACATTCAATACTTAGTTTTGATCTTTTATCTATGTGATTCATTGCTAGCATCAATTTGATAATGTCACTATGAATTATTGTTTCCACATGCACTTATCTTTCTATTTTTCTTAGTTTATATATGATTATGAAATGTTATTCCATGTTATCATTACTAATCAATTTTACATATTTAATAACATCTCTTGAATATTTTTTAAATTTTGAGTTAAGTTATTTTAAAAGACACACAAATCACCTTAAAAGAGTGAGAATGCACATGGATTATATTAGAGATAAATCTCCTATAGTGAAATACATAGATAAAATTTTATAAGATATACACAGTTGATCATAGTCCATACTCATAAAGTATCAAAATCAAATCTATATAACATTACTTTATTTGGACATAGGCACATGCCAACCATGTCTAAAACAACATAATATTATCCTAGAAGGTATAAAACACTTATTTTTATAAATTTTTAGAATCATAAGTAGTACATGACAACTTGAAACATGTATAAAAAAATAGTTTTCAAAATAATAATAAATTTTATCACATATTTTCTCAGTTTGGGGGCATCATGAAAAACATGTGTTATAAGTCATCACATAGAAATTTTTCATAAAAAATAATTTAATATTACTTATTTTTATAATCAACATTCCTATATATCAAATTGGGGGCATGGGTGTAGCACATGACCACCTCCTTACTCTTTTTTGCATAAATTTCATAGATGGAGTGTAAATCCATTCTCTATGATTTATACACCAAACATATAACATACTATATTTTTCACTAGTTTTTCACTAGAAATGATCCTTATTCCATCTATAGTAGTTGGTTCACCTTTTTACACTATCTTTTGCACCAATTTTTACACCATAACAATCTATTATAATTCATATAGGGATTTCAAGATACTTCCACACTTTGGGTATGCAATGATGGAGTCAAGTACACCTTTAGTTATTAAGTACACTCACATATAAACGAGAATTGGTGAATTCATAATATAATCAAAGCTATTTAATGAAGAATAAATTTCCAAGGGTCCTACCCTCTCTAGTCACAAATTGGGAGAACTACATGGATTTTGATCCCTCTTTAGAGTATTGGTGTATAGGTAGTGCTCAAAATAGGTAGTTTTGAGGTATATAAAAAAACTTTAAACACTAACCTCTTTTTCCATTTTTCCATTCATTCATCATTGCTTATAAATATAGGATTTACATGTGAAAAATAAGGCATACAACAACTTTTAGACAAAATCACAAAGATTTGATAAAAAATACAGAGTAAAAAAGCAAAGGCACATAGGTCAAAAATTTCATAGATTTATAAAAACCAATAGGAATTTAGTGTGACTTAAGGATGAAAATGCTGTAAACCCCTACTTGATTCTAGTGACCTTATCTAGATAGTGATCAAAACCCTGTTACTTATTCACATTAAACCACCGTAATTTTATAGATTCTATTACAATCTTGCATTTTGAATTTATAACTAAGTTGTATGTATTTATCATTTCCTCTTTTATCATATTTAGAAATATAACAAGTTCTAAATTGGTTTGTGTTATTTATCTCATCTTGATTTTATGCATCAACTTGTCACATTTTGATAATTAATTTTATATTTTTATAAATTTAATAAAACATAAAGTGAAAAAATCATATATTCTACTCTAAAAATAATCAAAACATATCTATTTAATAAGTAAATAAAATGAAAGATGTTAGGGATACATATATTTACCTTGGAATTGTACACAATGGGTTATGATTAGCCTACAACTATGCTGTAGAACCAGGATCAAATATATCATTTCATGATTTAATTAGCTACTTTTATATTATTTAAGATCCATACCATACTTGATTACAAATTTGATTTAAATGTGACTATGAGGTTTCTTTTACAAGTTTCTATATTATTCATATATGGCCAATTTCTGATCCACTTTACCTTACTAGGTTTGGGTTTGATTTTGTTTGGATATTATTATAAAGGATTGTCTCCTTAGATTAGTCTTATCAAGACCAATTAATTCATTCATAGGATTTTCAAACCTTATCTAACCTCTAGTTATGAACCAAATGAATATGTAATTAACTTTCTTTTGATTCTTCATCCTTCCATGATATACCTTTCTTGTCAACCTTGAATCAACATTACACCTCATTAGATATTGATCTTAAACTTACAAAACTAATCTATTATTCATAACACAAAATAAATACAATCATTAGTGAGTTATATTATCTTATACAATCTAAAATCCTCCTTTAGTATTATTTTCATGCACAAGGATAGTTCTTCTAATATTAGGTCTTTATGGTACAAGGCCTAATTAGGTATACAAAAAAGGAAAAATAATAATTAAAAACATATACACTCCATAAAATTGATTCTAATATCATTAATTCACAAATAATCTTTTAAATCTCCAAAAAAAATTCATAACCTTTCATATCTTCAAGTTTAATAAAATCATAATTTTTTATTCTAGGCCTAATTAAATACTATCAGCCTATATTTTGACCATATATTTTTCCTCACCACTCTAATCGATCCCAAAACACTTGAATTTGATTCATAACTCCAAGGCACACATACTATCAAAATTTTAGAATTTTTCATTGGTTATGTCTCCAAGAAAATGAATTTTAATCAATATTTTGTGTAGGCCCATACACAGTTGTGATCAAGAGAAAGCCTCAATGATACACAATTAATTATATTAATTTATGGAAACTAATACTAATGATTTTGGCATTGAAAATTATCTCTCTCATCTCTATATTGACATTAAATGACTTTGTTTAAACTTTTAATACCTATCAATTTAATGAAAATATTGTTGTTTTTATTGATTATTATGCACAATCATTTAATTGTAGAATTGTGAGAGAGTAGTAAACTTAAAATGAATGAAAGATAAATTTACAATTGATTACAATGGATCAAATAGAATCTACATGGTCTTTTATTACCTCTCCAAGTGTTTTTTAAACCCCATGCATACCAAAATATGTTCTTATCCTCTTGTTACAGTCTAATATCACACATAATTCTACGTTTTCTTGAGATAACCTTACAAAACTAGGGTTTTAGCATATAATGTCATTCAAAAATCTTCAAGAAAATGATTAAAAATTCTTTAGATAATGAAAATAATTAATCCCATTTAAAAAAAATACAAATCTTTATTCAACTTGTCTTCTACTTACATAAACACAAACCTTAATAGACTCTTATTTGCAGACCTTCCTCATTACATAGATTTTTCCTAATTACTTCTATCCTCTACATAAAATTTTTCATGTATGAAACAAATTTGTTAATCTCTCCAAAGGGATAGGGTCTAAGTTCTCCACCTTTACAACATAAATTTAGGATAAGTAATAAGGCCTAGTCTTTCTCAACTAATTCTTAACTTAGCATATACTTTTGTTTACCTTCAACATTGAAATTACTCTTCTAGAGAAGATTTACACATTTTCATGGAGTAAAAGAGGTGTTTACATAATATTTACAATCCCTATAATTATTACATGTGTTTTTATGCCTTTTAGGACTAATTACAAGGTTTAAACCTCCTTATTAGATTCTAAATATTTGAATATAGGATTTTGTCAAGAAAACTTCTATGAGTAGCTAGAAATGTAAAAATCAAGACTACAACTATTGTGAACACCTTTAGATACTGAACACAAGAATGGTTATATCTCTTATAACCTATCAAAACCTTTAAACACCTTTATTAAAGCATGACTCTTTGACTATTTACATTCAATGAAATTATTATGTACGAAATTCACATCATTATACTTATGCTCCTACATCAAACTATCCTATTGTTGACCCATTTTGCCCGCAGGCAAAATGTTGGTCACCTTCTTCACCTGCTATTTAATGCCAGTCATTTTCAAGTTCAGTGAGTTTAGAGAGTTCATTTCATGCCTTAGTTTAAGTGTTTAGGTAGCTTCTAGTTCAACAGGTTCAAAAGGGAAAGGTTCAACGAGAAGTTCATCGGCTTCGGTTCAAGGTTCATCAACGCGCTTGGTTGAACCATTGAACCATTGAAACTTTTTTGGTTCAATGGCTTGGTTTAACATGCCAGTTCAATGCATGGTTCAAAGGGATGCCTTTGAACTGAAGGGCAGTCTTCAGTCAAAAGCCCTTTCGAAGGGCAGGCACAACAACAAAGGACTCGGGCAATTTTTAGTTCAAGGTTTGTTTCTTAAGGTTCAAATATTAAAGCCCCAAATTCCTTTAGACTTTTTGCCTAAAGGAATTCCTTTGGATAGAAAGTCTGAATGAATTTAGGTGTGCTCAAAGTAAACACAAAGGCAGGCATTTACAAATGCTAAGAGGGTTGGATGCGTTAAAAAATGTAAGTCAAAAGCTCGATGCAAAGCAACAAAGAGCCATCGGCAGTCCCACGCAACCCACCAATAACAAAGGAAGAGGAAGGCCACAGAGAAGCCAACAAGACTGATGACGTCCTACGTGGACATCAAGTTTACAAGTATGAAATAGCCATTTGCCTTCAAGTGAAAAAGTGTGAACCATGGAAAAGAAGGGCCTGAATGTAGCAACCCGCCAGTATGTTCACCCAAGGGGGCCGATGAGATAGAATTAAGACAAAATTGACAAAGCAACATGCAAGGAACGAGTAAGCAGTCAGTCCAAGTGGCAAGAAGTGGAGCCAATTTGAGAAGTGACTCCAGTAGGTGAAATAGTTCCTTCGAATTGATCATGAGAAGACACAACAACTAAGTAATGTAATTGGTTTCTTCATTTTACATTTAATGGGTGGATAAACCGTGTTTTGACATTAAAAATGTAGACTTCGAGTAGACAAAATGAACAACTCATTAATATTTTGAGTGACTTGTTCTTTTCATGAAGGGACACGTATGCCACTTGTAAAAGAGGGAGTGCCAAATGGGCATCTTTGCTTCTCATATATATTCATAACTTGGTTATTTTGTAATCATCTTTTCATGGTTTTAGCCAGGTGCAGCCCTGCTAAAATTTCTACCTGAATCAAATAAAATGCAGTTTTTACCTCCATTTGGATAGATGTTTTAGAGTATGCCTTAAATGTTTGTCTAGGTCCAGTCATTGTTTTTTGATGCTCTCACAGGTTCAACACCAGCAGACCTGTCATCTACAAGGTGCCATATCTGCAGATAAAAGGAGAAGAGAAATATTTGAGAAGTGTGAAACAGAGGAAGTTGCTACATAATTGTGCATCTCACAACACCTTTGGTTATCCCTTTCTTTTTTGTATCTTCCATTAAGGCCTCCCTGCCAGTTTCCAATAGCCTGGTCCTTAGGCCAAATGTGTAGTGTATGTCTGTATTTGTCTGGTTCTGAGAGTGGATGTGTGAAGGTCGACCCTTGTTTTTTTGGTGCATCACATCTTTTAGAGTAGGCTTGTTTTTTCCTGCATTCTCTTTCTCCCTTTTCATCCCCCCCTTTTTATATCTATATATATGTGTTTTAATTTTGCTAGAAACAACACGATATATCAAAGGGAGCTAGCCCTTATCTAGAGACTCTCTCCTCTAGCTTCACTGGTCCCACAGGTGAGAGGAGAATTTCCATGTTGTGAGGAGAAGGCAGGAACCTATTTTCCTGCCACTAGGTGCACTTTCCTATGTCAACAGTTCTGGCACACCAGGTGGGACCCAAGTTTTAACACAGTAGAGTTTTAGGATTGATGCTGGTCCTATTATAGCAAATTGATTTCTTCAGCATCTGGTGACTCTGAGTTAAATCAATTGGTTAAGCAGTTCTGGAACTGTACCATCAAGAAATAGTTTTTTGGTATGTGTAAATTCCATCATTTAAAGCTATGAACTCTATTTTTTTTGCCAGCATGGCTATGATCCTTACCAGCCTTATGGCAATCCTTATCACACCCAATATGGCTAGTCTCAACCCTACCACAAGCTATATCACCCTTGTGCTTAGTCTTCTCAGTATGTCACTTCTCCCACTCAACCCAGTCTTTTCGCCAATCAACTAGTTTCTGCCTTCAAGTGAGCACTGCTGGGATACAACAAATATGTAATTGATCTTAACACCAAAAAGGGGTATGGCCAAGATATTCTTGATCATATTGTCCATCAAGTGAGGAATGCATTGGATCAGGTTAAGAAAGAATGGGCTCCTATTGAAAGAGTGAATTGGCACAGGCTTTCAAATGAGATGCTAGATGTGAGTGGTTTAATTGCATCTATGGAGGAGAAGCTAAGTGTGCATGAGAGGCAGCATTACCAAGTCTATCAACCTACATACTCGCTGCCCAAAGCATCATATCAGTCATATACAGCCCTTGTTCTTGAACCAAGTCAAGCCTATCAAAGTCTGTTCCCTAATCATGTTGAGGAGAATTCCAAAACAATGAATCTTGTGTTTAAGGATAATATTGATAGATAGATCGAATTGGCAAACCTTCAGATGCAACAGTCCATTTTGGTAGCAAGGGAGGTAGAATCTAAGTCTTTACTACCTTCTCACATTATGGCCTCATCAACCCCAAAGGAGATGCCCAGTCTGAATTTCTTGAGCTGGAATCAAGTGGTTGAGTCACAGAACAACAAGGGGGTAAAAGACATTGTCCAAGAGTGCGAGGTAAAAGATTAGGTTAGTCCTTTTCAAGTTCCCTCCACCCTTCTTCAGGAGGTTCCTTGCATTTCACTATAATCTTCATGCACTCCCCATCTCTATGGTGTTTCCCATGAGCTCCAAGAAGTGCAAAATGAGGATTATCTAGCTAAGCGGGTTGGGGAATTAGAGGCTAAGATGAGACTACTGAGAGAAAGAGAGGTGGAGCTTTCAGACCCTGTAGAGGAGCTTGTCTTGAGGGAAGCAAGTGAAGAGGAGCATGCTCAGTTCATGACTGATCAGGGAGACTCCATGAGTGTGGATGAGTAGGAAATCACCTTAGGTGACATGGAGGAGCATGGGCAATCTCTTGTTCATGTTTTAAATGATTCATTTGAAGCCATTGAGGCAGGCTGTACTATTATTCAAGGAGGCTATGAGTTGGATAAGAATGAAGAAGACAACATTGGGTTTCAAACAAGCATGCAAGGAGGTGGTAGTTCTTCAGATTTATCCCTTTAAGAGGTTGGTGAATTTAAGGACACTTTCTCCAAAATCATCAAGAAGGATGGTCGTACAGTGGAACCCGAGCATGAGGCAAAGGATAACGAGCCATTCAATGATGCATATCAGGAGACTTTTGGTGATGAGATAGCAGTAATTAACTTCTTGATGGGATGCACCAACCTAAAGGACCAGCATTCAGTAGGATTCTAAGAACACACAGAGTACGTATACGTTGGAAGCATGTTTGAATCTCCCCTCAGGTATAAGCCATATCAGGTGACAGGCAAGAGGAGCAGGTCACCAAATCTCCTTTTCATGTAGCTACTTGCCTTCCACTATAAGTCTTCTTTCTAGGAAGGGGACTTAGAAAGTTTTCCCTTTGATCCAAGAGGGAATCAAAAATACATGGTTAACTATATATAGTATGTTGCTTTCAATTTTCTTTCCCTGTTTCCCCTAAGTGCTGTTGCATAGGTAGCATTTCTTAGTCTTGTGTGTTTCCCTTTGCTTGGGGGTAAAAACTTCATGTTTGATTCTCAAATATTTTGAGCTGTTGCTATTTTTTTTAAAGCTGCATCTAACTTCGTGCCCAATGGATTTTTAAGGCAACTAGATTTTAAGCATAGTAGGCATGCTTCCCCTATGAGTCACCAATTATTGACCCATTTTGCCCATAGGCAAACTGTCAGTCACCTTCTTCACCTGCTATTTAATGCCAATCATTTTTAGGTTCAATGAGTTTAGAGAGTTCATTTCATGCCTTGGTTCAAGTGTTTAGGTAGCTTCTGGTTCAATAGGTTCAAAAGGGAAAGGTTCAATGAGAATTTAATCGACTTTGGTTCAAGGTTCATCAGTGCGCTTGATTGAACCATTGAATCGTTGAACCTTTTTTGGTTCAATGGCTTGGTTCAGTGGGCCAGTTCAACGCATGGTTCAAAGGGATGCCTTTGAACTGAAGGGCAGTCTTTAGTCAAAAGCCCTTTTGAAGGGCAGGTGAAACAACAAAGGACTCATGCAATTTTTAGTTCAAGGCTTGTTTCTTAAGGTTTAAATATTAAAGCCCCAAATTCCTTCAGACTTTTTGCCCGAAGGAATTCCTTCAAACAAAAAGTCTGAAGGAATTTAGGCACGCTCAAAGCAAACACAAAGGCAGACATTTACAAATGCTAAGAGGATTAGGTGCATTAAAAAATGTAAGTCAAAATCCCGATGCAAAGCAACAAAGAGCCATCGGCAGTCCCACGCAACCCACCAATAACAAAGGAAAAGGAAGGCCACATAGAAGCTAACAGGCCCGATGACGTTCTATGTGGATGTCAAGTTTACAAGTATGAAATAACCATTTGCCTTCAAGTGAAAAAGTGTGAACCATGGAAAAGAAGGGCCTAAATGTAGCGACCCACCAATATGTTCACCTAAGGGGGCCGATGAGATAGAATTAAGACAAAATTGACAAAGCTACAAGCAAGGAACGAGTAAGTAGTCAGTCCAAGTGGCAAGAAGTGGTGCCAATTTGAAAAGTGACTCCAACAGGTGAAATAGTTCCTTTGAATTGATCATGAGAAGATGCAATAGCTAAGTAATGTAATTAGTTTTTTCATTTTACATTTAATGGGTGGACAAATCGCATTTTGACATTAAAAATGCAGACTTTGAGCAGACAAAAAGAATAGCTCATTAATATTTTGAGTGACTTGTTCTTTTCATGAAGGGACACGTATGCCACTTGTAAAGAGGGAGCACCAAATGGGCCTCTTTGCTTCTCATATATATTCATAACTTGGTTATTTTGTAATCATCTTTTCATGGTTTTAGCCAGGTGCAGCCCTACTAAAATTTTTGCTTGAATCAAATAAAATGCAGTTTTTACCTCCATTTGGATAGATGCTTCAGAGTATGCCTTGAATGTTTGTTTGTGTCCAGTCATTGTTTCTTGATGCTCTCACAGGTTTAACACCAGTAGACCTGTCATCTATAAGGCACCATCTCTACAACTGAAAGGAGAAGAGCAGTATTTGAGAAGTGCAAAATAGAGGAAGTTGCTACATAAGTGTGCATCCCACAACAACTTTGGTGATCCCTTTCTTTTTTGTATCTTCCATTAAGGCCTCCCTGCTAGTTTTTAGCAGCTTGGTCCTTCTACCAAATGTGTAGTGTATGTCTGTATTTGTCTAGTTTTGAGAGTGGATGTGTGAAGGTCGACCCTTGTTTTTTTGGTGCATCACCTCTTTTAGAGTAGGCTTGTTTTTTCCTACATTCTCTTTCTCCCTTTTCATCCCCCCCTTTTTATATCTATATATATGTGTTTTACTTTTGCTGGAAACAACACGATGCATCAAAGGGAGCTAGCCCTTATCTAGAGACTCTCTCCTCTAGCTTCGCCGGTCCCATAGGTGAGAGGAGAGTTTCCATGTTGCGAGGAGAAGGCAGGAACCTATTTTCCTACCACTGGGTGCACTTTCCTGCATCAACACCTATATTAAGAGATATGGAATCATAAAAGGTTAATCATAGAGAGTCTAATGATACTTAAATATTTAGGATGTGACCAAATAGATCCATAAACATTTAAATAGGAGTACATACAACACAATGTCAATGGAAAGGGTTATGTTGTCATTAAAAACATGCACCAATTAATATATTTTTGCATTGGGATGATTGAAGATGGGCATAAAATGTAAACACTTGGTGTAAGGTGCTTAAGTAATTGATATGGGACATAGGGGTATTCAATATTACCAATGTGTGAATAATATCTTTCATCTCATCATAGTAATGAGAATGTCCCTAGGGCATGGGACTCTTGTGCTCCTTTGGACAAACCTCTAGATAACATTGGATTCCTTCTAATCTAAGTGCACCTAGTTTAGGACTAGTGTGCAAACCTATAAAGAGTAGGAATGAAATATAAGGATAATGATAAACCTAATCTTAACAAATTAATATTGGTGAGAGAGGGTAAAATCTTTCTATAATAGAAATTAGTGATGCACCAATATAAAACAAGCACCTCACTTGCTTAACTACATAATAAAATTAAGGAACTAAAACATGCAGTCCTCAAATAAGCCATCCACTACATAAGTTTTTTACATAGAGTTATGAGAAAAAAACACAACATGGTCCATATACAATTCCTATGTAGACCCATGTATACATAATATATGACCTATAGAGGATCTTGATTATATTTAAAGGTGTGAAGGAAGGATAGCATGTGTGGGAAGAGGACATGGGACTTTATTTACTCTCTATAACCTAATTGATATTTTAAATCTCAAATTCATACATTTAAGTGCATGCTCACTTCACACCTCAACATGTACATGCTTTTATACTTAGTTTCATTCTACACAAAGAGTGTGCACTAAAGGCTACACAATAGGATGACATTGAAGAGTAATCTCACAAAAATGTAGGGAAACTATGATACTAAGAATGAGGTGCAGGGAATAATTTACTATATAAGTATAAGGCTATGATTCCATCTAAAATTAGGCCATGTCAATGGTCTAATGAGTCTATGTCTTATGTTTAAGAGCTTTTATTGATCTATGTAGAGGAAGGTGTACAACCTACAAATGATAAGATTACAAATAATAATTATTGTAATCAAGTTTGGGTCTTTAGAATTTTGGTGCAAGGGTATTTTTGAAAAAAATAGTGTGTAAGAGGAATGAATATTTTAGGTGTGCTCTTAAAACTTGAATCTTAACTCTGTGTAGTTCCCTCTTATTATTTTTTGAAGCTTAAAAACCTTACATACACAATTTACGTGCATGCCTTCATTTTTTTCCTTTGTTTTTATTGTTTCCACGTGACTTGTTTCATGAATACCTACATTTACAAGAGTTATGAATACCTAAACCTTATTATTTTCTATTATCAAAATTTTTATTTGTTGCTTAGTCTTCCCAATATTTTTTTGAGACCTTGTCTTCATAATTTTTACTCTAGAACTTGGTCTTCGATCTTTTCATTCAAAACAAAAAAATTTATGCTTCTTCACAAATTTTTTTATGACTTATGATTTAACCTTTGGAATAATTATTTTTGAATTTTTTTGATTTAAAAAACTTGATTCTCATTTTAGCCTTTGAAAATTTTATCCAAAACAAAAGCTCTGATAAAACTCTATGTTTTACAAAAGGTGTGAATACCAAACTTTCTTGTAAAAATGCTAAGTCAAAATACTTATCCATTTTTGTTGAATTTTGACTAAAATTTAGAACCCTAAATTATTGACTTCTATTTCACCTTTGATCACATGTATGCATACAACAAGAACCTATAATTTATGCACTTCCTTCTTTTCTTCTACTTGAATTATAGGAATCTTGTGCATACGACCTGCATAGACCTATAACTTCATGTTTTGCACAAGGGTGAAAAAATATTTATATAGGGAATGCAATAAGACTATGTCCATAGGCACATATAGATACTTGGCTGAGGTGCATACCTACATTGACTACCAACTTTTGAGCACTGATGAGAAACATATGTGTTTAAGCTTACTTCTAAAGGGCCCATTATTGGTCAAGCATGAAACCCTTCTATGCAAGGTCTTATGAGCTCTATGTAGGATGGGGTGACCTAAAAGGTCAATACTTTTGTTGACCTCTATAGGCTACTTACCTAATAAGTGAGAACCTGGTATCCTTTGAAGTGATCCATTTGGTATAGATTCATTAAATCCTAAAATCCATCCACTCTGATAGTGTGATTATTATGGGTATAAGAGCTTTGCTTCAATGTCATATGTGTAGGAATCATGTCTCACCCTCACACTACATGCTCCTATACATGGTATTCACCTAATAATTCTAGGCTTACCATTAAATAAATGGGATAACCTCATAATAAACAAAAAAAATAAGGAACAAAAAATGTGCAAAAATAATTAGGGAAAATGAAAAATAATCTAACTTATGACTACCTACATGTGCATGTAGGAACTTAGGGAAAATAAAGTAACTAATATACTATGTACAAATTAAAAATAAGGTCCTTAGTACCCATGGGTAGAAAAAATCCTTTGATGGAATATGTATTATGTACAAGACTATTATCAAGTGGAAGGCATGGACAGATAAAGATTTGCTTTCCAAGCTAGCAGTACAAATTATCAGTTTCTAAAAGGAGGGGCTCAAGGATGAACATTTATTTAGGTCCTTACTCCTCAATGGATGGTATCCTTTTCTTATACCATATATTATCCTCTAATTTAAACATGTCCTTTTAAAACTCCCCTATGAAGTTCATGGGAGGGAAAAAATAAAGCACACTTGTTATTGTGACCTCTTCATCATATTTGTGTTGCATGTTGGATTTGGCCTCAAGAGGGAGTGGGTGTTACTTCTTGAGAAGTTGAGACCAAAATAATCCTATGTTGACTATTGGGTAGGTTCAAGAAACTATGGGATTATCCAAGAGTTGATATCCATCTTTGAAAGTATGAAACATATCAATGCATTCTTGGTTTTGGAATCATTTGATAAAGTCATGCCCATCAGCCCTATCTACACCATAATCACCTTGAAGAGGAACATAAACTAACTCCAAAATCTTAAATAAGGACCATAACTCCTTGCCACTTGTTAGTGTTTGTGAACTGATTTTGGGTGGATCAAGGTGTTCCTCCTAAAGCATAAGCTCCCCTTTGCCACATTTTTCACCTTCAAGGTCCTCCTCCATTATGTAAAGTAGAAGCTCCAAAAATAATCTAATAGTCCCAACTTCTCCCTCCTTCTTGGATTCCTCTTCTAAAGGAGGATGAAGTTCACTTATTTATTGTTCAATGAAAAGAGGGAGTTCTCACAATAGGTTAGGGGTATGAAAAGCCTCATGAAGGGACTTCAACTCTTCATCCTCAAGGATTGTTCCCTCTATGAGATCAAAACCATACCCACTAGACTAATTTTCTTCCTACTATTCCAAGTTTGACAATTCTAGATTGATGACAGAAAGAAGGATGCCAATAATTATCTCCTCATCCTTATCACTTAAGGTATCCTCTGCTTTACCTAAAATATATTCATTTTTTATCCATACAACTAGGCCTTTTTTGAAAAGGGAGATGGTCGGTAGGCAAGAGGATTTGATTAGTGAAGTAGGAGTGGCCTTAACTAGTCCATGCATCCCAAAATTAGGTTTCTTGGTCCAAGAAGGTTGTCATTGTTGGGATTGAGGATATGTTGGCTAGATATTTGACATACACTTAAAATTATCTAGGTAGTCATGGGATTAGATCCCCTTAATTTAACATTAAATATCCCATGCAAATATGTCTATCTATTTCTAATTACTTACAACATATGGTTATTCATAGAGTATACAACTTATGTGCAATTTATTCTAATTGTGGGTATTAATTTAATCACTTCATTCATGAGGCATAACAAAGAGATATTGTAGCAAGTAAGTGGATATTTTTTAAGAATGAAAATGGAGTTTTAAATAGATTAAAAAATAGAGAAAAGACTATAATTCTTGAGAAAGGAAAGAAATAAAAGAGATGCACTTCACAATAAATATTTTTGCAAAGTTCACTATATACGTACAAATATATAAACATATAATGATGATAACCTTATTAGCAAGTGATCAAGAAAATAATGAAATCAAATTAGATAAACATATAACACAAATTTTACCATTTTATCTTCATAGAATGCATAGATTGATTTCCTCAGACACAAAGTTCTCTAGAAAACAAGCTTCCTTCTTATTCACTTTCAACAAAATTCATACAAAATAGTCCAAATATCTAAACACAAAGTTTTAGATTGCTTAACTTTCCCATAAAATGGTTATAATTAATTTCTTTAAAAAATTGTCATCCCTAGGCACATAAGCCTACACTTCTATTTATACAATTTTCAAATACCAAATTCAAATAGGAAGCAATCTCTTTAATATCCATGTGTTGCACTAAAATTTGAAATGGGTGAGTGACGTATTTCTTGATTTTTTCTTCTATGGCATGCAATAGTTGATGACAATTGGTGATGCATGGACTCTTTATTTGGATCAAATACCAACTCCTTGCATGCTACGTAGAAGTATCTCCAATAATTTGCTTTTACAAAATGACTTTAAGTAATGGTGTTTTAGCCAAATTACTTAAGTCTTTCAATTTCACAAAATAATTTGAATTTACAAATAAATTTTCCAATCACATCTCTTTATAAAGTAATTACTTGAAATGAGATTACTTGTAATACATTTGAGAAAAGAAAAGAAGAATATTGAAGAAAAAGAAAGGAAAAAGTCTCTTTTCAAACTTGAAGTTAACTTCTAGTCTAATTCATGAACTTGTTTTCTACATTTCTCCCTATATTTGATGTGCTGAGACATCATCAATTGTATATCTGCATTATCAAGCTTAACAAGTGTTTGTCTCTATGTCTCAAATCTTAGCATTTATTTCTCTATTCTATTGCAATGATATTTTAAAATTTCAATCCTTGGATCAAGTATTTTTATCTCTTGTTGATATTTAATTAACTCTTTGATGGATTTGGCTATCAAAGGAGTTTTAGCTTTCTCTATCAGTGTCTTGAATTGTTTGTATAACTGCTTGGATTTTCATGGAACATTATCAAACTAGATACTAGTAAGACCAAATAAGGAGTATTCTATGTTTGTCTTTGCACTATGTGCCTCTTCTTCTAAAGTCTTCATTTCCTCACTCATTGCTTGTAGACTATTTATATGAAAAGATAAGAGATACTTTGCTTTCTTTATCTTCTTCACAGATCTATCAGGAGAAATCTTTGCTTCAATTAGAGTTTTCTCATTAAAATTACCTATTATCTATAGGATTTATTATTACAACTAAAAAATACCATTTTTAAGCTCAATCTCTTTCATCATTGTCTTTACTTCTATCAATTTATTCAAAATATCACCATGAGCATCTAGAGTACTAGGGAAGAGATTCTGAGTAGTTCTATGCATTTTCTCTATCCAATTGTCAACTTCTTTTGCTTTGTCTCTAGTCTCTTCCACTTCTATAATTAATTGTTTTTTAACTATAACTTCTAAAAGTAGTGGTTCTTAAGGAACATATTTTTCCACCTTGGCAATTTTTTTACATAGTTGTACATTTTGTTCCTTTAATTTCACCTTAGCATCCTTCTCTTCATCAAGATTTTTAAAAAGAATATTTATCAAAATCTGGGTGTCTTGTTTCAAACCTTCAGTAGTAACTTCTCCAAGAGATACCTTCATGATTGTTAAATATTTTTTAGTAACTTATCCTTTACTCATTCCTTGTGGAGGAGTTAACATTTGTGCAAAATTTTGTCTTGTAGATTCAATCAATAATTTGGTAGTTAATTTGGCTAGGATTTTTTCCTTTCTTATCTAGAATCCTTAGTATTTGTAAGTCCATCTCCTAAATATTAATCAGTTCTTTATATTCTAGAGTAGTTTGCATAGGCAACCAAGATGAGAAGTTTGTAAAAGTGGAGATATCTGTATAAACCACCATCTACTATTAATTATCCCTAATCACTAGTTCCTGAGAAGGAACTTCCTGTGCCTCAATTTCTCTCTGAATCTCTTTCTTGGAATCCTTTTCAACATGTTTCTCAATTTTTGTTTCTTTTCCTTTATCATCTTCCTTCTCTTTCTCTATTAATTTTTCCATTACTACCTCCTTCTCCTTGGGTTTCTCAGTAAGTTTCTCTGTTACTACTCCAAGATCTACTTCTTTCATAGCTTCTCCTTCTTTCACTATTTCAACTACTTTCTCCTTTTTAGGTTTAACTTCTTTTGACTTCTCAACAATTACTTCTTCTTTAGCTTCCTTCTTGAGCTCAACTGCTTCTTTCAATTTTTCTTATTGCTCTTCTTAAGATGGATTCCCCTCTTTAGTGGTTACTTTTACATATTCCTTCTCAATGGTTGGTTATTTTTTTAGAGGTGGTGGTGGTGAAATAGATGGAGATGATGGAGGAGGAGGAGGAACACTAATGTCTTTTTGAATGGGCTTTTCAAGGCATTTGGTTCCATAAAACTTAGGATGAGGCATTAGTACTGATGTATCTATGGTGGGTATAGTGGAATTTAGAATGGAAGGACTGGTAGAAATAGTAGGAACAACCATATAAATAGAAAAAACCAATGGTGGATTAGAAAAAAACTGGTTGAATAGGCTCCTTGTCCTTTACTACTAAAAAGGTATCATCATTATTCCTTTTGAACTTTATCTTCTTTATAGGTCCTTAGTTGCTCTCTCCTTATACTATTTATTTTCTATTTTATCCTAAGAAAGTGGTTTCCTTCATCAATTCCTTGACGTATTAACCTTTTTTAAGAAGCCAAGTAGAATTCATTTCCAAGACATTTGAAGTTATATCAAAAATAGTCTTATCATGAGCTTTGCCAAAAATAATTACTGGAAGTGGGACATTATCCCTTCCTATTGTATGAAAAGCATCACTTTTGATAAACCCATCATCTTTCATATCCTTGAGGATGGTAGCCAAATCGAAATGATGAATTTTATCCATAGTCAATCTACTATTATCTCTTTTTCTCACATCAAACTCATCTCTATAATCAGTCCAAAAATCCTCAAGAGCTGGGATATGAATGTATTCTAAAGAAACTATATTTGGTGTCACCCCTCTATAGTCAAATTTGATCCTAGACTCAAAATGTGCTTGGGTGTAATGATGGTTCATCTCTTTCTATACATTTTTGGCCTTATAAATGCTTAGACAATGGTAATGACCAATGATAATGGAAAAGTTGATGGCTGCATGGTGAGATTTTGACTCTAAGTCATGTAGTTCAACTAATTGTCTACACATTTCCATAAAAATCCATTTATCACTTTGGTATCTAGGTAATTTGATAGGTGTTCTTGAGAAAACTCCCACTCTAATGTATGTAAATTCAAGAAATCAAATGAAAATGAAACCATATTATGAAACTATGTCCCATGCTTCATCTGATACTCTTCTATGCTTCAGAGCTATATCCAATTTACAAATAAGTTCATAAAAGAACCCATCATTTACTATAATGTAATGTTTGTAGTATTCTAAAAGAACCAATTGATGATAAAACTCATATAATGGCATAAATGATAATGTGCCTTTTATCCTTAGTCTTAAAAAGGTTCCACTTGAAGCTATTGTATACACAAAGTATGAGGTCATTTTGAAGTCAAAAGTCTGTAATACATTCCTCAACTGTTGATCCATATTATCACTTATCATTATTTCCCACTCAATATTGACTAAGTTACTAGTGACATAAATAGTTATGATATAAGGATACATCCAAGGTGAGAAACATTTGGCATTCTTATCTCTATTTATTCTGTATAGTAATTAAATGATGTCATCTACTTCTTGAATGAAGTTTGATCTTACTATTTGCTTTGGGAAATTTTGAGGATTGCTTCACCTTCTTCAAGTAATATGTATTCATTATCTTAGTACATTATGATTTCTTAATTTCCCATTACTTATTGTCTTTTTTCATTGTCATATCAATTACTTTTGCTGATGTTGGGATCTTTAGACAATAGTTGAGATATTGAACATCTAATCTCACAACTTTATTTCCAGCAACATCTCTCACAACCCTAGTAAGAGATTCATAGTACTTGGCACATGCCAACACAAATTTAGGAAGTTGAGCTAAGATTTGCAAAGTTTTGGCTTACAAAATTCCACTACTAGTCATGATATGCATGAGTGGAGTCTTAGCTATGGCCTTAGATATCTCTAATAATTTAGTCACAGACACATGCCCCATGTATGTGTCACTTATCTCAGTTATCTTAGAAATGATTCTTGATTCAATTAGGTACCTCTTATATTCATACTTCATCTTGGGATATTAGGACCTAGTTCTCTTAGCTTTTACTTTGCCTTTCCTGCTTGGTTCTAGAATATCCTCAAGTTCCAACTTTGGGACTTCTTCAATTTGTGTTGTTTGTACTTTTAATTCAACTATCTCCTCTTTTAATCTTCCTAATCCTTCTGATTCAACCATTAGCTCTGACTAACTCTAGAAGAATTTTATGTGTTCTTTTTAATGCCAATTAACTATTTCAACTAGTTTTGAAAAAGAGTCAACTTATTGTTCTTACAATATCCTAAAGAAAACTTCAGGTTTCGAGTAGCAAAAAGTCTTAAAAAACTTAAGTAACTTGTTTTAAGTAATAGGGTCCCATAACCCTAGGTTGGTTTTAAAAGTGCACAAGTCTTAAGTATTTGGAAACTTGGTTAGGTCACAAGTAGTAAACATAGACAATTTTGGGTTTTAGTTTGTTGGTGACTTTGGGTTTTCATCACTAAGTTACTTGAACTCGAAAACTCGAGTAAGTAAGCATAGAGAAGGATTCTAGGTAGGTCTTGGGTAATATTATATGGGTTTCTCATGATTTATGACTTTGGGTTTACTAAGGGAAGTAATTACATCTAAGAAACCCAAATTAAGTTATGGTAGATGGGAAACTTAAGTAGGTTGGCTCTTTAAGGGTTAGGGTTTTTGAGGTTAGTTATTTGGGATTAGAACCTCAAGTAGTTAAGTCACTAATAAATCAATTTTTTTAAAAATAGTTACTTGATGTTGGGAACCTAAGTAAGCATCATTCAAAATCTTGAGTAAGTAGGGTTAAGAAACCCAATGGGCAAGGTTATTAGGAATCAAGTTTATTGAGGGTGGTTACTCGATGCCGAGAAGATGAGGAAGTAATTAAGGTTGGGGAAGCAAGAGAAGTGTTTAGGTTTGGTAAACCAGAGTGGGAAATGGATCATAGTTTCTAGGGTTTATGGTAGAAAGCTCAATTTCATAGGGTTTTTGTAAATCTTAAACATGATAAATAACTAAAAATACAAATATGTTTTTCAAAACATCTAATCATGCTTAAGAAATCAAAAGGCAAAATGAATGAAACAAGACTTAATTGAATAAATAGCCATGGTGACATAAGGAATATTTGAAAATACAAATAAAAAGAAAAAGGTAAATAAAAATCTATGAAAAGTACATGAGTGAGATCCACCTACCTAAAACACAAATGGGTTGAAGAGAAAATGATTGAAGACACTCCAAAGGATGAAATCGCATGACTCAAGGTTTGTAGATGTAGTTACTTGATCAAGTAGCTTAGCTTTTAGGTGGGAATGAGGTGGAATTTCAAAAAATATATAAAAATCTAGCTCATTAATGACAAGTATGGGAAGGCCACATAAGCCTTTGGCACTTTTATTAGGCTCTTTGAATTACTTTGCTTGTTTTTTAGCTTTTTAAGTAGAGAATCCTTACAAGCCTAGGTAGGTCTATTTTGATGAGTAGCTTAGGTTTGTGAACTTGAATTGATTTTTATTGTAACTTTATGTTAGTAAAGTAATACCAAAAACCTGATTAGGTCTAAGCCATGCTTGACAGGTTTATAAGACCATTTTGCTTAGTTTTGGTAATGTAGTAAAGAAACAGATAATTTAGGGTTGAAATAGGAAGAGTAGTTCAAGTTTTTGAGACAACTTTACTTATTTTCAATAATTAAAGTAGTTTGGAGAACTTTATTTTCATTATGAATGAACCAAAACACTTAAGCTTCTTTGATTTTATAAAAGAGATGAGTAAATGGGTTTTTAGTGATGGCTTTAAGGAATTATTTTCAATCCTTTAGAGTGATAGGAGCAACTGGATAAAGTAAGCAATAAGACATAAAAACTACTAAAAGCTAAACATTTTATTCAAATTACTAGTTCAATAAATAAAACTAGCTCACATAAGGATGTAAAATTTTAAATAGGGCTACCCCAAAATTTGAAGTGTGAAATTTTGGGGACACCAATTAGCTCTGACTGGGGACATATTTATTTCTATCATAAAGAAGGAAACAAGGGTGAGATCCCAAAATCTCTAGTTTTGCATCTTATCTTTTGGGTATGGGGTATTTACAAAAACTACAAGATAGGTAAACAGTCATGAAAGCAAAAACAAAACCAAAAGAAAGACTAAAAACTTTATATATATATATATATATAACCCTATTGTTAAATTCTTGTAGAGTTTCAAGTCCTACCCATTAAATGGTAGTGGAAATGTAATCCCATCCTGATAAGCTAGGATGAAGCCATCTCTTTTGGCAATGATATTTATAATGAAAGGTCCTTTCCATAGAGAGTCAAAATTGCCTCATTTTGCTTATCCCATAGAAGGACCAAATCACCAACTTCAAACTTCCTATCTCAATCATTTTTATCAAATATGTTCTTTACTCTCATTTGATGATCAACCAACCAGTTAGCAACTTGAACATGTACTTCTTGTAGTTTAGTGAGAAACATGATTCTTTTGTCTAGTGAATCTTAATATGTACTACATTCAATGGCTTTAGACAATTTTAAGGTAGAAATGTCTATGGTTATTGATATCTTAGAATTTATTCCATCTATAAATTGAAAATTATGCATACCTATAGCTTTCTTTAGGGTGATTCTATCAACCCACAGTGCATCAAAAGGCTTCTTATGCTAGGTTCATTGGTTATTGTCCACTAGCTTGTGAATGATGGTCATCAAATTTTTGTTACTCAATTCAACTTGAATATTTCCTCGAGGATAGTGATTTGAAGAATTGACCAAGTCTATCCCATATGAGTAACAAAAATTAGTCAATTCTATAGAGGAAAAGTTAACTGCATTATCTATTATAATTTTATGAGGTACACCAAACCTTACAATAATATTCTTTTTGATGAAGTCACATATAACTTTAGAATTGGTGTGATTAATAAGAATAAATTTAACATACTTACTGAAATATTCAATAGCAATCAAGACATAACAATGTCCAACACTTGAGGAAGGATTCAACATACCAGTAAAATCCATGCCCCATGGACAAAAAAGTTCATCAATAACAACTAGTTTTAGAGGTAAGGCTAGAAATTTGATTCATCTTACAAAATATTGACATGCCTAAAATTTATCAACCCAATCTAAAGCATATTGAAATAGATTAGGCTAGAAATACCTTGCTCATAAGATCTTGTGTGTCATGACTCTTATTGAGAAGTGACCTCCACATGCCTTGTCATGAAATTGCTCCAACAGTCTTGTTTGTTTCTCTTTATCCACATAGTGGATAAATACACCATACATTCCTATTTTGTATAAACCATTATCCCAAAGGACATAATATTTTAATTTTATCTTGATGGTGCACTTTTCCTTACATGTCAAATCAATTGGGCATTCTCTATAGGTCAAGAAGTAAGCAATCTTGTTTTACCATTCATCAACTAGGTCAACAAATAGCACCATGGGAAACTCTTACTTTGTTTTAGATTAAAGATATGATGTTCTTATATCCATATCATCAATTTTTCTCTCTATCATCAACTGGCATAAACCTCTTCCTCTCACTAGCTTTGTAAGTTTAATATCAAGATCAAGCTCTTTCAATTTAGCTACCCAATTGACTCTTAGTAATCCCAGTTCTTGTTGTGTTATAATTGAATTGACTAAAATATTAGGTATATAAAATTTAGTATTTTAAGACAAAATTTAATATCTAAAAACTTTACATGCTTTGACTACAACAAAAGTAAGTTTCTCCATCTATGAGTACTTCAGTTAAGAAATCTTCAATGGTTGGATCATAAAAGCTATCAAGGATTCAATTCCTTCATCATTATTCTACAAAATATAGTGTACATGGTATGCTCAAAGGACTAATAGTAAAGAATGAATTCTTTACTAAAGTCTGGGGAAACCAGGATTGGAGATTTAGCTATTTCAACCTTTATTATTTCAAATGCTAATTTTCCTTCAACATTCCCTTTGAAATCTTGTTTCTTTTTCATCATATTAGAGATGTGGTGAGTCAACTCAAAAAAATCAAGAATAAATCTTTTAAGGAAATTTACCTTACCAAAGAATGAGTACACTCCTTTTTTGGACGTAGGCATGGGTAAACTTTGAATAGCTTTAACTTGTTCTGGATCAATTTTGGTCCCTTATTTTGAAACTATGTGGCCAAGGAGTTTTCCTTCAATTATAAAAAATATTTATTTCTTTGGATTCAAAGAAATCCCATGTGTCTTACATTGGATAATAACTTATTCAAGATCATCTAGGTGATCACCTCTTTGCTTAGAAAATATGATCAGGTTGTCCAAGTATGCCACAATACTTTTGTTCTTAAAATGAGCAAAAGCTAGATCCATAGATCACTAAAAAGTTACTCATGAATTAATTAACCCAAAGAGCATCTTCTGATAAGAAAAATTTCCCCATGGCATTGTAAAAGTAGTCCTATATTGATCTTCCTCAACAAATTTTATTTGATTATATCCAAAAAATCCATCCAACATGGATAACATCTCTGAACTTGTAACTACTTGTAAGGTGTGATCTATAATGGGCAAGGGATAATTTTCTTTCAAAGAAGCTTGATTCAGATTATGGAAATCAATACATAAGTATTTTTCCCCATTTTTATTTCTCATTGGAACAATATTGGCTAACCATTCTGAGTGATGGATTGGATAAATGATATTTTCATTGAGGAGATTTTGTATCTTAGAATCAATAGTACCTAATATGGTTAGATTGTGATGGCGTAAATTCTACTTAAAATTCTTCACCTCTGGCTAGAGTGGAATATAATGTTGTACCTCATTTGGATGGAAGGATTTGAGGTCTTTGTAGGACCAGACAAACACATCAATGTACTTTATGAGAAGCTTGATGAATGCTTCCTTTTCTTCTTGAGATCAACACTTGCCAAGGTTGATCATCTTAGGCTCTTCGTCACTACTTAGATTAATCTTCTCTACTTCTAGGGAAGAAGTATCATCATACTCTTTCTTTTTCTTCAAAAATTTATCATGATTATCAAAGATTTATTATAAAAAGACTAATCCTTTAGGAATTTTATTTTATTTCAACTGAATTATATCTTGACTATGAGTAAGTTCAATGTTTGTGATACATGTTATTGTCTTTCATGGATGTGAACTACTTCCTTTAAAGTACAGACCCTCAAAGTTGTCTTTCTACTCAAGAAATGCAACTATTTACTTATCATCATTGAAAACGTGCACTATTCAACATTATTTGGGACCTTTAGATGATAAACCATCTCTACTTTGTAGTTACCTTCTCTAAAGAGTGTTAGATATTGTTCTATCCTAAGCAAAGATGTAATAAAAACAAGTGAATTAGCTCTTGAGTCTAATCTCGAGGAACTAAACTAATTGAGAAAGCTACAAAGTCAAGTGTTGCACTTAAAACTTGATCATGGTAATGATTTAGCTTATCTTTCTTCACCTGATACTATTCTCAAATTTATTTCACTATCAATTCACCATCTCCTTGAGTTTTAATAAGACTAACTCCTTTCTCCTTCACTTTCTCAAGTCCTAAAAAGAGTGCCTCATACTCAACTGTATTGTTAGTGTTTTTAAACATGAGTTTATAAGAATAAGGTAATATTTCACAATTAGGGGATATCAATATTATCCCTACACCTTAACCAAGAAAGCTACAACTACCATCAAACTCTAACATACATATCTTATCCTTTTCTTCTTCTTTCTCTTATTCTTGAATCCCTTTGCCCATTTCAAGATAGTAAATTCCATGATCAGATTCCTCAAAAAGAATGTGTGACCTTGGATCATCAGATTTAGAAACTGTGTATTTGGATTTCTTTTTAGGTTCTAGATTTTTATTCACTCCTTTCATCAGAATGTGAGAACATGACCAATCTATTTTTACTTCTCCACCTAGATCCTTGTAGAAGTTTCTACTTAGAGACATTCCATAGGAAACATGAATGTTTGCTACTAGAATTGTCATTTTTAATCTTTTATCTAGAAAGGCTGCCAAGACTACTTGAGCATCTTTGATCTATCTAATTAGGGGAACTTTCCTCTCTATTGACTAACACCTGCCTATTGTTTTATTCAAGGTAAGACTAAGAGCATCAGCTACCTTAGTTGGCATTACATTATCTAAAGTTCCAGAATCCAAATTGTAATTACTTAAATTAAATCCATTAGTCAGATGGGAGACATAAAATGGCTCTATCCATTCAGATGTATAAGTGGGTGTGGATGAAGTAGCAATAACATTATTCTAAGAAGGAAATTATTTAGGAGTAGGAAAGATACGTTTAGAGGTATTGACTAAATTATTTGACCATTTGCTTTGAACATATTTGAATAATCTATTCAACTGATTTGGGTAAGATCTCAAGTACTTAGCTTTTGACATCTAAATTTTGGTTTTCTTTATATGGTCAATTATGTCAAAGAGGGAATGGAAGCAGATAGGATAGGACTAACCTTAGTGGTATGAGTGAATAGTTTATGAGTCTGAGAGGAAGAAGCTATATACTTATCTTTAGGAGCCAAAGAGGAAGGTAGAGGACTACCTCTCTTAAGAATACTTACCTCTACTCTAGAATCTCCCTTCTCTTTATCTTGTTCTTTGGTAGGTTTCTCACTATCTTGTTGATCTTGTGACCTTGTAAAAACTACCAATGAATGACTATGATCTTCTTCAAATGCTTCTTCATAGTAAATTTCAGATTGATATTCTAGGTAAACAATATTGGAGTGCCAACAGAATCCACAAATTCATATTCATCACCAAGGCTTTGATAAGTATCATCATTCAATTGGTCTTCCTCACTCAACATGATTTTTGGGAGCATATTCAATTACCAATCTCTACATAGGAACAATAATATAGTTCTTGTTCTGATTATTAAAATTATAAGCATGTGCATTCCAAGCAGGGGTAGCACCTCCATGAGTACCTTGAGTGATTTGTCTTTTGAATTAAAGCAAGTCATTAGCCAATTTTTACAAGAAGGGATCAGTAGTCTATGATGTGGATAAAGTAGTAGAGTCTCTGTTAGAAACTATTTTATTAATCAGACTAGCCATTATCAAATCATCTTTAACCTCTATAGCAATATTTTGAGCTACTTCTAAATTAGTTGATCATGCTCTTCACAATTGATAACTGACTTATGGTAGTTGGGTGTTGACAATGAAATACTTTTGATTTCTTGTAGTGGGTAGTGCAACTTGAGTAATTTTTTAGATCAATCTATTGAACTTGGTGTTAAAATCACATGTGTTTATGTGGTTCCTTATTGAGTTGATCTAGTTGAGTAAGCAGTATATGTGCATCTTTAGCAACTTTGAATATTTTCTCAAACTATTCACGTATAATAGCCCAATTGGATATGATGAATGTAGATAAATGATAAAACCATTCTATAGCTAAGTGATGTAGAGTCTCAACAAAGAGTCTAACAAAAATATGTTCATATTCAATGTCAATTACTCTACATGCCATGAAGAAATTAGGCAAGTGTAGACACCAAAAATCTATACACCTACAATTTTTAATGTCAAAGTAGCCCTACAAGTACCCCTAGACCCTATTAGGACTGACCTACACCTATCAAGCCTAAACCAAGCAATTTTTGCTTAGTTTCACCTAGCTAAATAACCCTATCCCTTAGGACCTTATCCCTATGGACCCTGATCATCGATGGTTAAGGTGATCATTGATAGTTAGCCTTGGGGACCCCTGACCATCAACAGTTAGGATCCACCTTCTCACCAAGAGCATGTAAGCTCTACCAACCCTTTTCTAAATATAACTTGTCTAATTTATGTTGTGAGACTTTACATGCATAAATTATATTTATATGGCCCATTCACACCTTCAATTCTACCTCTTGCTTATGCCTATAAGAGAGAGAGGCTTGAGAAGTCAAATGGATCTACAATAATTAAAAAGAGCTTAGGCATTCATGAATTTTCTTTTTTAGGTTAATCAACGTCATCAACATTATCATGCATTATCATCCATCTCATTGAGAGCCAACTCATCATTGCCTCTCAACCAAGCTTTTAGGTACCATTATTTTACTAGAATCAAGCCAGATTCCACCAATAGGCTAATTACATCAACCGCTCAATTGATTTCTAGTAAGACAAGTGCTTGCTTATCAATCTTCACATATTTTTATTCCATTTTGAAATCAATCTATCCCTCCCCTAATTCACAAAATCTATTTTTGTAATCTTATCATCTTCTATTGATTAAACCTAGAAATACATAGTCAACCACAGACAGTTACCCCAACCATTGATGGTCAGTCATAACCACTGATGGTTACCCAAACTATCAATAGTCACTTATGGTATAAAAACTAGCAAGCTAATTTCATCCACTCAAACCCAATCAAACCCACTTTTTTGTGTTTTTGACCACTCATCAACCCCCTTTAGAGTTTTTGAAACATACCCCAACCTATTAGCATTAGTATTAATTAGTCTATCACTAATTAGATCATTTCTAATCTATTATTATTATAATATCAAGCTTTATTATATTTGATTTTAGTACCTTTTGATTATTGATGCAAGTACCTTATTTACAACTTTATAAACTTGATTTTTTAAAACATGTGGATTGACAACCCATGAAGAAGCTCTCACTTCTAGGATCTAGCTATTGCTAGGTAATCCACACAACTATCTATCTAAAAGACAAGTTTTATTTAGTGCTTTCTTATCTATAGGTCTCTCTCCCAAGCCAAAGAGGAGCTCGTCACAATCTTTTGATTCAACGTGCACACAAATAAATAGGTTTTTCAACCATACCTATATCAAGTTTATTTTCTCTCTTTCTTTAACACTTAAACAAAAATTTACATGAAACATTCTGGCATGCCAGTGAGACCTAGAGTATTTGCTGATGTTTTATTTGCATTTGTATGCTCTCCTCTCTATCTGTACTCATAATTGAAACTAAAATTTCTTTTAGTCCTAAAATCAACTACATCTATTACTTGTTATTAACATTAGTTCACTTTGAATTAAAGCACAATAATCTTATCATAGCATCACCTTTGCTGAACACACTATCTAGACCACTTTCATCAATCAATCATCAAAAAAGTTTGAGACAAGGCCCAACTAGGATTTCATCACCTAGCGGTCACCTTACCCATTACCGACAATCCTACTTGGAGGTAATTACCAAAAGGAGAACCAACTCATCTCTTTGGTTGAGTATAAACTCTAGACGTCAATATATATTGGCTAAACTCCTAATACCCTTATCATTGTGGGACTGTGAAGTGAAGGGGTAAGCCCCAATACCAAGCCACATCTTGATTCCAATAAAAATTCTTTTAAGAACCTAAACAACCTCTAATCAACCATAGACTACTTTTATAGTACCTAATCTATAACCCAACTTCTATCACACATTCTCATAAACTAAGGCATAAGCCATAAGTGAGATTAAAACTAACCTCTAGGCTTAACATACTTCATAATGTGTGTTTTGATTGCCTTAATCATTTTCTTATCTTCTTCTTGTTTAAGTGGTGAGTTTTTTATTATTTTTTCTCCCCTTTTTTTTATGGTTCTCACTCATTAGTATGAAAGAGACCTAGTAGAATAAAACCACTTAATCAACCTCTTCTACCTCCTCCTCTATGGAGTACATCTCTAAGGTAGAAGATTCACCTCTTCCATAGGGAAGCCCTACTTTCCCTTGGGTATTTCCCTAAGGAGACATGGATTTTAACACTTTTCTAGACAATAACCCAGTTGACTTTTAGCACTATCTTAACACCTCTTCTCACCATATCTAGGTTTTAATCTCACATCAAGATCATCCTTATGGCATGCAATCCCACCTTATGAAGGGTATCCATATTTAGATGATCACCACCTAACCTTTGACCACTTAAGAATATTAGTCTACTAACCCATTTGATGCTATGGTTGAAAACCAACCTATCCAACCAACCATTACCCTTACACCTTCCACCCCTACTAATGACTCCTCTACTTTGGGGATAACCCAACCTTTAACACATCATGCTCCAATTGTAGCTGGAGTACCCACCACCAACACTACTAACCTCTCCTCTATCAAACCTAGCCCATCGATCAATACCCCTTTACCAAGTTTACCTCACCACCCATTAGCACAAGGGTCACTACCTCACCTCTTATCACCAATCCAACTACCACCCATTCCCAATCCATAGGAATTTTTTAGTAGTTACCCATTGTACCTAATCTAGGATACATCCTCAACTCATAAGGATATGTAACCACTACCCAACCACCATCATATACCTAACCTACCAAACCTCTAACACCCACATTCTAATATGTGGTAGCCTCTCAACCACCAAATAATTACCAATATGTTTCCCAACCTTAGCCACAATATCAGCCTTATAATCCTTTTGGTGTACCAGCTCAAACTGACCTAATGAAAATGCTCATGGATAAGAGGACCAACTTTGAGTCATCTATTTTATGGGATCATAACATCCTATCCTATGATCAAATTCGTAACGAACCTATTCATCCTTCTATCCCCATCAGACCTTACCCTCCTCAATGCGAGCTTTCAAAATTTACCAAATTTTAAAGCAAGGAGGACCCACAGTAACACCTTAGGGATTTTAGGCATGCATGTTACATGATTTATTATGATATTTCCATTCTCCTTTGAGTCTTCCATATGTCTTTATCTAGCCCAACACTCGACTGGTATAGTTCCTTCACCAAGCATTCCATCTTTTATTTTACCCAACTAGCACAAGTATTCTTAGATCACTTTTCCATTAACATTTCTAAGAAGGTCTCTATCAAAAACCTCTATTATATTAGGAAATTTGATGATGAGTCTATTAATATATTTTTTTTATTTTTGGAGAAGCTTGATTAATTAGATTTCATTTTCCCTACCTGAACTTGAACTTATAATTTTTTTTGTTCAAGCCTATGCCAAACATATATCTTCAACACTGCATGTCCAAAGCTTCAGAACCTTTGATGAGGCTTTCACCATGGCATGTAAGATAGAAAAATAGGCCATAGATGAGGGTAAATTGAAGTTAAGAAACAAGAACTCTACCTTCAAGACCAATGAAACCTCTTCCTCAAAACCAAGCAACCAAGCCAATACTAGAACCAAGACTAGGGGAACCATTAATGTTGTCATCCTTAAAATTGCCCCTCTACCTAATGTCAATAAATTAAATTATCCCATTACTTCCAATCAAAATAAAAGGAACCCAAACTAAGGAAACCAAAAATAATTCACTCCACTTGGAGAATTTTATACCTCAGTTCTAGAGAAGCTACTAAAAGGTAACCTTATACAACTTCTTCCCATCAAACCTCTGTAGTAGTTTTATTCTTCTCATCTTCCACTTACTTGGTACAATGAGAATGACCTCTATGATTTTCATCAAGTAATTATACATGACATCAACTGATGTAATACTTTCAAGAATTTTGTTTAGAGTCTTATCAACAAAGGGGAACTCATGTTGGATAATCCTAATGCACCTCAAAATCAAGCTCTTGACATCTTCAAGAAACCTTTTCCTAAACATACCCCTATCAAAGCCAAGGACAAAAAAGTATAATATTCTACTGATTCCCACATGGTCAATATGGTCCTCGATGAACTTATCATCCCACATACCTAATTTTCCCCCACCTCATCTATTGAGGTGGTGAAGTCACTTTCCCTTCCTTTAGAGGCCTAACCAAGGAAGTTCCTTTTTCCTTATCTTCACTCATAGAGGATTTGAAATTTTCAAGTACTCTTTTGGATAGCCAACCCAAATAAATAACCATTCATATCTCACCATCTCCCCTAACTAAGACTAAGACAAAGTTATGGACATCATGCCCAAGAAAACAAATTTTTCACAAACACCCCTCATAGAGTGACCACCCAACCAAAACTTACCTCCCTTTCTTAAGGAAATGAATGTGGATATCAAACTTACTCCTCAACCCATAGGTGTCTCCTCATCACCCACTACCTTGGAGGCTAGACTAATATACACATTTTTTTCCAAATGTGTCCAAAAGTCAGGTATGGGGCTACAAAACTAGACATGGATCAAACCACTTTTTGGCAATAGTTAAGGTTTCCCCCCATCACCAAGCTTGAACCTTCTAACATGCCCCTAACCAGCCAATCCATCATATCTCCACCACCTCTTAAACCAATAAAAACTTCTACCAACCCCCCACCTCTTCAATTGGCTAAAACAACCACCACATCACTAACCAAACATTTTAAAACTCTTGGTGCCTTCCCTACTCAGAGTTTGGTTCACCCATCCTTGAAAGTAGATTTAACTTTACCCAAGCCTATACCTAGGTCTCTACCCACACTAACCAAGATGATGAAAACATTGAAGGGAACATGACTAAGCCTCTACCTCCCTCTACCTTGCCCTCTATCTTAGGGCCTTACCCTTCCAATTTGCTTAAAAAACAACCCCCCTTCAACATATGTAACCCACTACCATTGATTACACTAGCACATTTATTATCTGATGTGACAGTCCTTCCTAGATTACAACTAATCAAACCACCAAACTCAGCCACCCTAACTACCAACATACCTAGACCAAAACCATCAACTAGAAACACTACCCTACCCAAACCATCTCTCACCAAACCTATTGCAACCAACATGCCCATCTTACTAACCCAAACCATGAGCCCTAAAACTTTCTTACTTCTAGCAGAACCCTATATGACCATTCTTACAAGATTATTGTAGACCTCTGGCCTTACATTACCTCTTATCAGACCCTTTTATCCTCTCTATTTGAAGCCAACCTAGTATAATGACTGTCAAATTTATTTCTATCATAAGATACCTGTGCATGATATAGAGAATTAAAAAACTTCCAGGCCGTTATCCACCAACTATATGATGAGGATGATCTTTTGATAGATGACCTTCCATCCATTCCTCCACCATTATACCCAAAAACTAGCCACCAATACATTCTTAATCCCCCACTCTCATCTTAGAGTGACATAGAATCGACCCAACCCCCCATCCTACCTTGACCCTCTATATATACCATTAATGTGGTCACATAATCACAATAAAAGGATAAAGGGAAGGATGAAGTGTCTATTCCATGGACATACCCACCAACTAACCCTAAACCAAACTAGATCCAAACCTTCATGTCTGCAGCTAAGCCCAAAGTCACCATCTTAGGCAATTTGGAGGCTAAGCCCTCTAACTCCATCTAGAGGGTCATCCTTAAACAAATTCACTAGACCCCATCTAAAATTAGCATCAATGAGCTCATTTCCACCTCACTTCACCATCATTAGGCCATGATTGAGTCTATGTAAACCATTAAGGTTAGACCAAGAGACTCCCAACCTATACAGGCTTTTGTTGATGCTCCCCAGCTCTCCACCCTTATTACCTTCAAGGACTCAAAGATACCTTCTATCCACCCTAAGGACCTTAATCCCCCTCTTTTTATTACATCTCACATCAACCAAAACTACACCAAATGGGTTATGATCAATGGGGGAGCTAATATCAACATCATCTCTTCCCATGCCTATGAGAAACTCAATCCACCAGATAATGTCATGTCTAAAACTTTAGCCATCATTAGATCCTTTAACGACACCATGACCACTACCTTGCGAATAATCATCCTTCATATTTGACAAGGACATCACATGATCTATAAACTCTTCTATGTGGTTGAAGGTGAATTCTAGTATAATGTTTTGCTAGGGAGACCTTGGATCTAAGCCATGGGTTATGTACCTTCTATCCTCCATCATTATGTCAAGTTTGAACACAAAGGTTAAGTTGTTACCATAAAATCTAACCCTAGCCCTTTTATAGCATGTAATATGACTTACTAACCTAATGATGTTATCTTACTTCCATCCAAAACACTACAAATAACCACCATCAAGCCCTCACCCATGGAAATTTAATCCATTACTTCCTCCCCTTCCACTGAGGCATCCACCAATTTATATATCCCCATGGACTAGATATGCATCATTGATACTTTAAAACCTACCTTATAATTCCTTACCCTTAGAGAATACTATCTCCTCACCCTTGATGCCCTCCCTACTCCTCAAAAATATAGGGGCATTTGAACTATCAAACCCACTTTATCTATGGGGGAATAGAAAATATACTTAACCCTACCACCATTTCTTCTCCACCTCAACCATTCACCTCTACCTTCTCTTATTTGGATAACCCAGACTTTGCCAATCTATACCTTCATAAGTGTTCCTGAAAGGGATTTTGTTTGGGATGATATGAGCATGGCCCATACACATTAACCTTGATTGATACCTAAAATACTCATAGGAAGCATGGCCTTTGCTTCATTCTACCTAATAAGAATAATTCCAAACAAACTACCCCTACCATTATTAAAGAAGAGACCCCTTTCTCACCAACACCCCCTCCACCTATGGGTGAGGATGAGGACATCATCCCACCTAACCTATTTTTTCATCAACATTATTACCCTCAACCCCTTAACTTATCAAAAAGAAGGGGCACCCACACCCATCCCTTTGACCCATCTTGAACTCATGAGAGAAGACTCTCCTGCCATTAACACTATTAGATATCAGGATGATGATGCTATTCTCACTTACCTTGGTGCATCAGATTCCTCCATCCACAAATACTTACCTTCAAAAACCTCAACCATGTTAAATGAATCTACCATTGATATCAAACTAGGCACTCTAAAAAACCCTCATGTCATCAAGCTTGGCCAAACCCTCACCCCTGAGGAACTACAAGACGTTTCTACCTTCCTCCAAGACTGTAGTATTGCATTCACTTGGTCATATGCTGATATTATTAATATTTACCAAGCTATTTCCACTCAAAACATCATAACCAATCATGATGCCAAACCTATTAGACAAAAAATTCATTGAATGTATCCTTGCATATCCCTCCTTGTCAAAAAAGAGATTCAATACTTATTTTCTATCAACTTTATTCAACCCATTGATTATCCCCAATGGGTTTCAAACAACATGCTTGTCACTAAAGCCATAGGGGGACTACATATCTATGTGTACTTTCATGACCTCAACCTTACCTACCCAAAAGATGACTTTCCTATACCTAGCATTGATCAACTTATTGATCTTACAACAGGCCATGAGATGCTGTCTTTTATTGATGGATTCTTGGGTTATAATCAAAATTTTATTTCTCCTGAAGATCACCACAAAACTACCTTTATCACCTCATGAGGGACTTTATATTATAGAGTCATTCCCTTTAGTCTTAAGAATGCTAGCATAACCTACCAATGTGTCATGACCTATATTTTCCATGACCTTATCCATTGATTCATCAAAGATTATATGTATGACCTTCTTGAGAAGTCCAAGCTTGACAAATACCATTTATCCATTCTCAAGATCATCATTGAGTGACTTATCCACTATCACATCCACCTTAATCACAAAAAATGTATTTTTGGGGTCTTTTCAAGCAAACCTCTTGGATTCATCATTTCCCTTTGAGGAATTAGGGTTGATCTAACCAATATCAAAGCCATCCTTGAGATGCTACCTCTGACCAATCTTAAATAGCTCCACAACTTACAAGGGAAGCTTCAATCCATTCATCACTTCATCTCCCAACTCTTTGATTAATGTTAACCCTTCCACCACCTCTTAAAAAAAGACATCTCTTTCAAGTGGAAAGTTGATTATCAAAAGTAATTTGATTCAATTAAAGAGTACCTAATATCTCCACTTGTCCTTACACCTCTTAAGGATGACCAACCTTTCTATCATATCTCTACCATAGACCATTCCTTAGGGGTGATGTTTGCCCATCAGGATGAACAACATAAGGAGTAATCCATCTATTATATTATCTACACACTTGTTAAATATGAGACTTGGTACACACATATCAAGAAACTATGTTGGCTCTAGTCTTCATAGCCACCAAACTTTGCCACTACCTTCTTAACCATAGATTTTTTGTCATAACTAATATCGACCCCCTCAAGTATATGCACTCTAAACCATACCAAAACCAATGTGTGGTTAAGTGGCTCATGCTTTTAGCTGACTTTGACCTTGAGTTACTCTAGTAGAAATCAATAAAGGGGCAAGTCATTGCCAACCAATTGGTTAACACACCCTTAATAGGCACCCAACCTTGCCCTCTTAAATTTCTAGATGAGTCAATCATAAGTCTATTTCAAGTGGATTTTACCAATCATGTAACCATGTTTTTTGATGGTTATAAATGTCAGCATGGTGGGGGAGCCAGTATCATCCATATCCCCTTTATTGGTGAACCACTTCCTCTATCTTTCAAAATTGACTTTGAATGCACCAACAATGTGGTTGAATTGAAGTCCTAGTAATATGTCTCCAAATCATGCTAGCCTTAGGAGTTATAACAATCAATATATTTGGTGACTACCAACTTGTGGTCAATCAAGTCAATGAAATCTACCAATGTAAGAATGAGATTTTTCAACTATATAAATATTTAGTCATGGAACTCTTGACATCATTTGAACACTATCACATTTAGACCCCCCCATGATCTACAAACAAGTTTGCCAATACCATGGCTTTTCTTACCTCTCATATCCCATCAACACCTTCAAAATACAAACTATAAATCATTATCCATCACCTCACTGAACCTTCCTACACCAAATTTGACATGTCAAGCATATTTAGTGTGGAAGATATTATGCCTAACCTTTGGTATCAATAAACCTTTGACTACCTTCACCTTGGCATAGTTCCCTTTAGACTCTCTAGGAATGCCTATCAGACATTTATTTAGAGCACCTCCCATTACACCATTATGAGAGGATTTATTTACAAACATGGTTTGATGGTCTCTTATTCTGTTGCCTTCATATTCTAGAGGCCTCTCATGCTATCAAGGAGACACATGAGGGTATCTGTGGGGGGCACTTTAGTGGACTCCTTGTGTCTAAGCATAACCTATACCTAGGCTATTATTGTACCAACCTTAACCAAGATTGTTGTGATTATGTGAAAAAGTGTGTCAAGTGCCAATAACATGCTAATTTACATCATGTACCTAGCAATAGTATTTATATTTGTATAGACTTTTGGCCCTTTTCACAATGGGGTCTAGACCTTATCGATGAAATTAACCCCCACTCTTCACAATGACATCATTATATCATTACTACAATTGAATATTTCACCAAATGGGTAGAATTTATTCCCCTTGTCTTGACAAAAGATAAAAAATTATTGAATTTATTACCCATCACATCATCTATCATTTTAGCGTTCCTCATAAGATCATCATCGATAATGGTAAATCCTTCAAAAACAAACAAGTTTAAGGCCTTTATGACATATTTGGTATTAAACTTAGCTTTTCATCACCTTATCACCCATAAGCAATGGACAAGTTGAAGCCTCTAACAAAACACATAATAACATGCTTACCAAAATGGTTAATGCCTTGAGTCAAGATTGGCACTTGCACATCCTTTTCACCTTATAGGAATATCATACTAGCATCTAAACTCCTATAGGTGCTACACCTCTTTCTCTCATGTTTAGAGCCAAGGTTGTATTGCCTCTTAAATTCTAAATACCTTTTATTCACATATCTTTACATGATCTTATCTCAGAAGATGGTTATCATCAAGAACACTTAGTTCAACTTGAGCTACTTGATAAGCATCATTTGGCCCCCCTTTTGATCTCCATGGATATCAAGAATGAATCAAACATGCCTATAAAAAATATACCTAAAAGTTTGAGAATTCAATATTGGAGATCTTATCCTCAAGGAAAACCAACATGTAACTAATATGGAGAAAAGAAAAAGGGGAAAATTTACTTTCAATTGGCTTGGACCCTACATCATTACCCATAAGTATGGATCAGGAGCTTATCATTTGTCCTCTATCAATGGTAAACTAAAACTTGAGCCTCTAATGCCTCACATTTGCATCCCTTTTATTGTTAGATAGGGATCACAAGCATCATCTATCTAACTTAAGCTCATCCCTTGTAACCACATTCATTTCCCTCTTTTTAGGGGCAACTAAATAAAAATGAATCATGTGATTATCCATCATAATTATATCCTAATATTGAACTGTGGATACCATGGCTCTATCCATGGCATGATTCTTATAGTACTTCCCATCTCTTTGAGATCAGGTTTTATGGTCATTGTAACTTATACCTCCTTTTCATCTACTAAACCTTTATGTCAACCTAATTTTGACTTCATAAAGGTAATAGATTGAGCATGCATGAGAAAGTCTATGTCAAGTTAAATCAAACAAAAATAAAAGGTAATATTAAAAATCAAAAAATGAATCATGGGTCATTTTTAACATTCACAGACTACTCCCTTAGAGGATAGTTATTGAACACTTATTCAAAATTTCAAAACATAAGGTGGAATTCTCCCTTGAAGGATAACTATCAAAAGCATTTGTACTAGGCACATGAGCTTAGACCACTCCCTTGAAAGATGGATGAGTAAAGCATTTAGAAAATCTAGTAATTTTTTGGAAGCTTCTCACATCAATCAGCTTCCTTGACCCTCAATAAAAAGAAAAAGTAAAAGCAAAGGTAGGATTAAAATCAATTTTGAAAGCTGCAATCAGATCTCATAAAATGCAATAACCTTGGAAAGCCAGAATTGTCTCTCCTTAGTAGACTTCTTGCATTGATCATTCTACACTTTTTTATATAAACACAGGCTTATTTATACTACCTCTTTGGACACCTAAATAAAAGGCACACTAGTCTCCCTAAAGGTCCCAGTTTCACCCATTCTCCTTCTACATGTCACATGCATAGGACTATGAGCTTACTTGACACAATGTAATCAGGGTCCCTATCTATCAACCTAAGCATGCTAAATGCAAAGCTTTAGAAAGGCTTATTTTCACTAAGCCAATCCAAATTTGGGTTTCATGTCAATCTTTACTAATGAAAAGGCATCATGTTTATTTTCTTATCTTTTATTAGTTTATATAATCTTATCACTATATGCACAAAAAATAAACATCACACCAAAAGCATCCACATCATGAACTATGTCAAACAAGCAACAACATATATCCATCAATGAGTTACTATAAACATATCACAACAAACTATGAACATCAATCACATCATAAACCATAAGTGTGCCATTACACCATCACAATCACAAACCAAATCAATGAGCAAAACATCAGGGCATATACCATTTCCCATTTCACCCATATAACCATAAATAAATCCATAACATGTATCCATCCATAACATATCCTATCATAACCATGAGCATAAGTAGATCACCATAGCTAAGCTACTAAGTGGAACACCATAAGCATGAAATGAAACCATAACCCATAATCATAAACCATAAGTATCCATCATACATAAACACAAAAAAACATACATAATATATATCAAATCATCAAAAAATCAAACATGTAACAATGTATCAGCTCTCTCAAAAAAATATTCATTTTTCTACATCAACACATAGGCTAGTATCAAAATAATACATCATGATAATGTATCTAACCATAATCATGGGCCTACACCACTACCTCTAGCCCCATCTGCACATGCACCTAGTGGTAGTCCCCTTATGACCCCTATCTATCCCATTATAGAAACCCACTAACATGGAGTAGATATCGATGGCCCACCAACCAAGCTTGCTTTGTACTCTACATAACTCATAGCCTAGAGAAGTTGGTTTAATACCATCACCTTATAATATCTAAGCTCTACCATGGTAGTTAGATAACATGATTAGGGCATTATGTCTGGTGACCCTCCTACTACTGCTATACCTACCCTATCCCTCTATTTGAGTAGATCTCTCTCACCTATATCAGTAGTGAGATGACCCTATATTTCTTGAATCTAGACCTGTAATGTGTCCACTTATCCATATAAATATTATACCTAAGCCTAGACTATGGCCAATGCTACCCTTACCTATCCACCCTAGTTGATTAGATCCATAGCCATTAGTGTTGCCATCCATCATCTCCACCCACATTTGCAACTACATAGATATGTTGGTACCAAGCCATGTATCCATTTGTATACCCTATATCATCTATGGGATCCTTAATAAGAATCTCCTCAAATCCACCAACCAAAACTATCTGAACAAGTTGGGGCACTGGTAATTGAACCTCTAAGTCTTGCCTCCTATACCATGGATGTGGACCTGGTACACCCTATAACAAGAGAAACTAGTAACACACTTAATCAAAGGGAATCAACTCAACCTCACCCTCTTGGTGGCCCATTATCTACCTGTAACTCTATATAATGAGGGTCTTCCTCCTCTAGCTTGGCTAGATAGGGAATTGTAGGTACAATATCTATATAATATACCAATCCACCTAGGGTAATCCTAAACCACTCAACATCATGTGCTCCACCTCTATCCCCTGATGCAACATATTCATCCCTCAACCTCATAAATCCCATAAAGAACTCTAGCTATATGTACCTCATCCATGACAATCTCAGAGGCCTTAGAGCTTTAATGTGCTTGTAAGCCTAGCAATGCATAACTATGCCCATGCTAATGCCATACCTCCTATGGTGTCTAAACCCCCATATCTCTTTGTAAATCTAGACCAATAGCATTGGGACCCACCTAAATACTATCCTCCCAAGCAATATCTCAACCAAAATAACCAATAATACATAGGGGAATCTCCCACTAATAGAATCTAAAACCCTAAAGAAAGTAACCATGATCATCAGTATTGTCATAAGTCTTCTCTCCTCAGGAGCCCTCTCATATAGTAATATATAACTAAACCCTTTAGAGTGCTAGTAGACCTGGTCACTATCATCCCCATATAGATACTCGACATACTCATCTTGCTCAATCTGGTAAATCACCTCACCACATAATGGGAGCCAAGTGATCCTATGGACATCCTCTAGGAGAATAGTCATCTCCCTAATTAGAAACAAGAAGGTGTTAGTAGTAGGATCCCATCTCTGGATAAACACTATTATCATAGATGCATCCATAGGCACATGTTAGTAGTGCCTCATCCCTTCTAGACCTACTACCTCCATATGTGCCCAATCATCAATAGTAATCCCTTTAAGTAGCATAAGGAATATGAATGACACATGATCATGAATCTATATTTTCTCTTGAGCTTACACCAAATCAAATCACTTGGCTTAGAACCAAACTATTCTAGTCTATCCTATCTTTTAAATGCACCCCTAACCCTAGCCTCCTAGACCTAACCATAAAAACAAACCCATTTTAATGAATTTAAAACTTAATTCCCTACCCCAACCCTAACCATTAAAAATTCACCATGTATTACCCTCAAACAAACCCTCCAAACATAGCCATTTTTACCAAAGGCTAGCTTATCTTAGCTAACCATTGATGGTCATGCTGACCATCAATGGTTAGGGACCCCTAGTTCTTAGGGTTTTGACCATTAATAATTAGGCCTAAAAATTGATGGTCACCTATGGGCATCCCATGGTTAGAGTGCCAAAACTCACCAGGACCCTAAACATAAAACCAATTCAACTTAAAACTAGCCTAATAACTCTATCTAGATAGCTTACTATCCAATCACCCACCCACACCATCAATTTGACACTATACCCATTTTCTTAAAACCCCCAAAACCCTACTTAGGGCATATAGGCCCAAACAACAAATTTTTAGACCTCTTTTTATGCAAACACATGAAATAATAAAATCAAACCTATCTACCAATTTAGTGCACCCCCTACCTCATTTGGTGACCTTCTTCATGGTTTGAGCCCTCATGTGGGTACCCAACCATTCAATTATTCTCCTTGTATCTTGGACCCACAAAATCTACCTCATGCTTCTAGCTAATGAGCATCAGCCACCTCAACATGAGCCTTCCTCACAAAGTACCAAAATCACCCAAAGAATGCAATAGTAAAAGTGACAAATTAAATTTTGTTTTTCACTTTTACCCCCTAGACTTTTAGGGTTTCCCCTAACCATCAATGGTCATGGTGATCATTGAAGATAACCTTCTAGGGACCCTGACTGTTGATGATTAAGATATCCTAGAAACCCAATTACACCTTTTACTTGTAACCTCCACATTTTAAGTAATTTGCCTTAGGATCTTGCTTAATTTTGGAGATTTAATTTCTCCCACCAACCTAACCACCTCATTACCTTGCTATTGTTCTCTTTTGGCCCATCTAGCACACAATTTTGTGACACTTTTTGCCTGGTCCTTTGTCCATAGAAACAATATTGCCATGTTGACCCTTTTGCATTTTACACCACCTCACACATACTAACCTACTTCTATCTCATTGAGAACACTTCCTACCTTAGATACCCATGATACTTGACCCATTTGTGTTTCCCCCAGGAGTACTTCCTACCTTAGATACCTACTGAATACATAGAGATCACTTAGGAGACTTGCATTTACAAGTGTTTACAGGTACCATACCTATAAGAGGTCATACAATTCACTCATCACTTGTCCTTATTAACACTGACCCTTATTTTTATAACTATTAATAACCTCATCTATGCATTATCTCGGCTATCACTCCTTTTTGTTGCATTTTGTGCACACATTTGCATCTCCTATGTGTGACCTCATGTCAAAACCTAGTGACTCACCATCTACCACTTATCAAACCCATACCCACTTTAGCTTCACCTCACTAAATCCCAATTTTAGGGGGAACACCTCCTCCCACTTTTGAGGAAACCAGACCCATGACCTATACTTTGTTTTTATTTTGTAGCTCATTCACACAAGCCATGCAATAAAAAAGGGAAAATTGTAGACACCAAAAATCTACACACCTATGATTTTGGATGTTAAAGTATCCCTAAAAGTACCCTTAGAACCTTTTAAGACCAACTTATACCTATCAAGACTAAACCATCCAATTTTCACTCAGTTACACCTAGTTGAATAACCCTGGCCTTTAGGACCCTATCCCTATAGATCCTAACCATTGATGGTTAGGGTGACCATCAATGGTAAACCTTGGGGACCTATAAATGTTGATGGTTAGGAACTACCTTCTCACCAAAAACTTGTAATATTTATCAACCCTTTTCTAAATATAACTTGTCTAATTTATGTTTCAAACCTTTGCATTTACAAATTATATTTAGATGACCTAGTTACACCTTCACTTCCACCTCTTGCTTATACCTATAAGAGAGAGAGAGGCCTGGGAAGTCAAATGGATCTACAATAATTATCAAGAGATTAGGCATTCAAGAGTTTTATTTTGTAGGTCAATCACGTCAATCAACATTATCAAGCATTATCATCCATCTCATTAAGAGCCAACTCATCATCACCTCTCAACCAAGCTTTTAGGTACCATTATTCTACTAGAATCAAGCAAAATTCTACCAATAGGCTAACTAAATTAGTCACCCAACCAGCTTTTGATAAGAAAAGTGCTTTTTTATCAATCCTCACATGATTTTATTTTATTTTCTAATCAATCTAGCCCTCACCCAATTCCCAAAATCTATTTTTGGAATCCCATCATCTTCTATTGATCAAACCTAGAAATACACAATCAACCATCAATGGTTAGCCCAATTGTCGATGATTACCCTAACTATTGATGGTCACTTATGGAAAAAACTAGCAAGCTAATTTCACCCACCCACACCTAATCAAATCCACTTTTCTATGTTTTTGACCACTCATAGACCCCCTTCAGATTTTCTAAAGCATACCCCAACCCATTAGCACTATTATTAATTAGTCTATCACTAATTAGATCATTTTTAGTTTATTCTTCTATACAGATTTATTGTATTTAATTTTAGTAATTTTTTATTATTGATGCAAGCATCTTCTTTACAACTTTGTAAACTTGATTGTTTAAAATGTGTGGATTGATATCCCCTAAGGAAGCTCTCACTTTTAGGATCTAGTTATCGTTAGGCAATCCACCCAACTATCTATCTAACAAAAAAAAATTCTTTAGTGTTTTCCTACCTACAAGTCTCCATACCAAGCCAATGAGGATCTCTTCATAATATTTTGATTTATCATACACACAAATAAACAAGTTTTTCAACCATACTTGTATTGAGTTTCTTTTCTCTCTTTCTTTAGAACTTAAGTGAAAATTTACATGAAATAACAAGTGCTCATCTAGATTTTGTTTACCATCACCAATAAATTTAGGAAAATTCTTCCTTGATCCTTTTGGTAGGTCATGAAAAGGAGGAGTCAAATTTAAAGGTCCAATATCCATCCCTCATGGGATAAGAAGTGGTAACACTATTCTTTTAGGGATGAGAAAGTATGGATTTGCAAGTTGAATTATTCCTAAAAAATTATGTTATAACTAATTTTCATTAGTTGGTGTCTATCTCATAAATGAGATATTAGCTCTTCATGTTCTTGCTTGAATAGAAAATCTAAAATTGAACTACTCTTGCAATTTAAAGAAATCATATGTTTGGCCTTGATCTCTCCTTGCTCTTGTAAAGGGTCAATTTTCAAATTTAGAAAGCAAAAATTATTTTAAAGATTATTCTTAACAATTATATTTATAGACAAAACATTAGCAGTGGTTTACTAGGCATAGAACTAGTGGTTTGCAAACATGCAACAAGCTAATTCAAAGCGACATGTCTGTTAATAAGAAGAGAGGTTAATCTTAGTAAAGTTTTAAAAATAGACAAGCATGTTCTTTTTAACATGTAACACATTGATCATTAGTTTAGGAATTTTGGGATTTTGAGAACTTAGTGTAACACTATGACTATCTCAACTGGTTTGTGCAATCTAGAGTTAATTCTAGGAGTTAAAATCATAGTTTCCCCAATGGAGTCAATAGAAATTGGTGGCTAGATATTTTTCATGTATTCAAAATTATCTAGGCAGTCATGAGATTAAATGCCCTTTATTTAATAGTGAAGTTCCCATGAAAATATGTCTATCTATTTATAATTACTTACAACTTATGGTTATTCACAGAGTATACAAATTTTATGTAATTTATTCTAATTAGGGGTATTACTTTAATCTCTTCATTCATGATCCATGACAAAGAGATATTGTAGTAAGTAAGCAGTTGGTTTTGGGAATGTAAATGAAATTTCAAATAGATTGAAAATAGATAAAAGATTAGAATGCTCAAGAAAATAAAGAAATAAAAGAGATACACTTCACAATAATTCTTTTTGTAGAGTTCACTATATATGTGTAAATAGATAAACATATAATGGCGATAACCTTTTTAGCAAGTGATCAACAAAGCAATGAATTTAATTTAGATAAGTAAATAACATAAAGTTTACCATTTTATCTTCATAGAATACATAGATTGATTCCCTCAAACATAAATTTCTCTAGAAAACAAACTTCATTCTTATTCACTTTAAGAAAAATTCATACAAAATAGATTAGATATCTAAACACAAAGTTTTAGGTTGCTTAAATTTCTTGTACAATGGTTACAATTGCTTTCTTTCAAAAATTATCATCCCTAGGAACGTAGGCCTACACTTTTATATATATAATTTTCAAATACCAAATTCAAATAGGAAACAATCTCTTCAATATCCATGTGTTGTGCTAAAAATGGAAATGGGTGAGTGACATCTTTCTTGAAGTTATCTTCTATGGTACACAATAGTTGATGATAAGTGGTAATGCATGGACTCTTTATTTGGATCAAAAACCAACTCCTTGCGTGATTCGTAGAAGTAACTATAGTAATCTTCTTTTATAAAATGAATTTAATTAATGGTGTTTTGGAAAATTACTTAAGTCTTTAAATTTCACAAAGTAATCTTACTTTGAAAATAAACTGTCCAATGACATATCTTTATAAATTAATTACTTGAAACAAGATTACTTGTAATACATTTGAAAAAAGAAAAGAAGAATATTGAGGAAAAAGAAAGGAAGAAGTATTTTTTCAAACTTGGAGTAAACATATAGTCCAACTCATGAACTTGTTATCTACATTTCTCCTTGTATTTGATGTGCTGAGACATCATCAGTTGTATAGCTACATCATCAGGATTAACAAGTGCTTATCTCTATGTTTCAAATCTTAGCATTTCTTTCTCTAATCTCTTATAATGAGATTTTACCTTTTCAATAATTAGCTCAGGTATTTTTATCTCTTGTTGATATTTAATTAACTCTTTGATGGATTTGACTATGACAAGAGTTGTAGCTTTGTCCATCAATTACTTGAATTATTCATATAGCTGTATGGATGTCCTTGGAACATTATCCAAATAGATACTAGTAAGACTAGACAAGGAATCTTCTAGATTTGTCTTTTCAATATTTGCATCTTATTCCAAATTATTCATTTCCTAACTCATTTCTTGTATAATATTTGTACAAAAAGATAGGAAATACTCCACTTGCTTTATCTTCTTCATGGATCCATTAGGAGTAATCTTTTATTCAATCAAAGTTTTCTCATTCAAATTACCTATTGTCTATATGCTTTCTTGTTGCAAGTTAGAAATAGCATTTTCAAGCTCAATCTCTTTCATCATTATATTTACTTCTACAAATTTATTTAAAATATTATCATGAGCATCTAGAGTACTAGGGAAGAGCTTCTGAGTACTTTTATGCATTTTTCTATCCACTTGTCAACTAATTTTGCTTTGTCTCTAGTCTCTTTCACTTCTATAATTACTTGTTGTGTGAATACAACTTATGAAAGTAATGGTTACTGAGGAACACATTTTACCACCTTGTAAATTATTTCACATAGTTGTGCATTTTTTTCCTTCAATTTGGCCTTAGTAGCCTTCTCTTTATCAATTTTAAAAAAAAAGAGTATTTATCAAAGTCTAGGTGTCTTGTTTCAAACCTTCAGTAGTAACTTCTTCAAGAGATACCTTCATGATCATTAAATATTTTTAAGTCAATTCTCCTTTAATCATTCATTATGAAGAATTTAACACTTCTATAAGCCTTTGTCCTATAGATTTAATCAATAATTTGGAAGTTACTTTGGATGGTTTGGAATTTTTAACTTTTTTTACCTAGACTCCTCAATATTTGTAAGTCCATCTCCTCAAGAATTATCACTTCTTTGGATTTTGGTAGAGTCTGCATAGCCAATCAAGATAAGAAGTCTATATAAGTGGAAATATCTATATGAACCACCATCTACTATTGATTATCCCTACTCACTAGATCTTGAGAATGAACTTCATGTGCCTCAATTTCTCTCTAAATCTCTTTCTCAGAATCCTTTTCAACATGTTTCTCAATGTTTTTTTCTTTTTATTTGTCATCTTCCTTCTTTTTCTCTATTAATTTTTCAATTACTACCTCCTTCTCCTTGGGTTTCTTGATAAATTTATCTATTATCACTCCAATATCTACTTCTTTCTAAACTTCTCTTTCTTTCACTATTTCAACTACTTTCTCCTTTTTAGGTTCAACTTCTTTTGACTTCGCATCAACTACTTATCTATAGCTTCCTTCTTGAGCTCAAATTATTCTTTAAATTGTTCTTGTTGCTCTTCTTGAGATGGATTCCCCTCTTCAGTGGTTACTTTTACATATTCCTTCTCAATGGAAGGTTGTTTTTTATAGAGGAGGTGGTGGTGAAACAAATGGAGATGATGGAGGAAGAGGAAGAGCACTAGTGTCTTTCTGAATGGGCTTCTCAAGGCATTTGGTGCCATGAGAATTAAGAGGAGGAATTAGTAATGATGGATCTATGGTGGGTATAGTGTAAGTTAGAATGTAAGGAGTGGTGAAACTAGTAGGAACAACCATACCAATAAAAGAAAGTAATGGTGGAGTAGAAACAACTAGCTGAAGAGGCTCCTTGTCCTTTACTACTGAATATGTATCTCACTATTAATTTTGAACTTTATCTTCTTTTTAGGTCCTTGGTTGCTCTCTCCTTTTCCTATTTATTTTCTCTTTTATCCTACAGGGGTAGTTTTCTTCATCAATTCCTTCATGCAGTATCCTTTGTTAAGGATCTAAGTAGAAGTCATTGCCAAGACATTTGAAGTTCTATAAAAATTAGTCTCATCATGATCTTTGCCAAAAATTATTACTAGAAGTGAGACATTATCCCCTCTTACTGTATGAAAAACATCACTTGTGATAACCCCATTATCTTCCATATCCTTGAGGATGGTGGCCAGATCAAAAGAAAAAAAATGTTTCACAGTCAATCTAATATTATATCTTCTTCTCACATCAAACTCATCTCTACAGTTAGTCCAAAAATACTCAAGTGATGGGATATGCATTTATTCTAAATAAACTATATTTTGTACCACCCTTCTACAATCAAGGTTGATCTTGGACTTAAAATGTGCTTAGGTGTAATGATGGTACATCTCTTTTTATACATTTTTGGCCTTATAAATGCTTGGTAAATGGTAATGATCAATGAAAATGGGAAATTCGATGGCTACACAATGACCTTTTAATTTCAAGTCATGTAGTTCAACTAGTTATCTACACATTTCCATGAGAATCCATTTATCACTTAGGCATATAGGTAATTTGATAGGTGTTCCCAAGAAACCTCCCACTATGATGTATGTAAAGTCAAGGAATTGAATGAAAATGCAATCATATTATGAAACTATATCCCATGTGTCATCTGATACTCTTCTTTGCTTTAGATCTATTTTCAATTTTCAAATAAGTTTATAGAATAACCCATCATTTACTACAATATAAGTTTGTAGTATTATGAAAGAACTAGTTGAGGATAAAACTCATAGATTAGCACAGATGACAATGTGCCTTTTGTCCTTATTCTTGAAAAGGCTCCACTTGAATCTACTGCATACAAAAGGTATCAAGTCATTTTTAAGTCAAAATTCTATAATACATCCAAGGTGAGCTCCTAGTGACATCAATGGTTTTGATATAAGCATACATCCAAGGTGAGAAACATTTGGCATTCTTTTCTCTATTAATTCTGCATAGTAATTGAATGATGTCATTTACTTCTTGAATGAAGTCTAATCTTACTATTTTATTTGGGAATCTTAAGGCTTGATTCACCTTCTTCAAGTAATATGTATTCATTATCTTAATGCATTTTGATGTTTTAGTTTCCCATTGCTTATTATATTTTTCCATTGTCATATTAATTACTTTTGGTGATGTTGGGATATTTAGATAGTAGTTGAGATATTGAACATCCAATCTCACAAATAAATTTCTAGCAACATATCTCAAAACCCTAGTAAGAGAGTCACAATACTTGACACATATCAGCACAAATTCAAGAAGTTAAGCTGAACTTAGGAAAGCTATAGCTTGAAAAATTCCACTACTAGTAATGGAATGCATGAGTGGAGTCTTAGCTATAGCCTTGGATCTCTCTAATAATTTAGTCATAGATATATGCCCCATATCTATGTCACTTATCTTAGTTAGCTTAGAAATGATGCTTGATTCAATTAGTATTCATACTTCATCTTGGGCTCTTAGGAATTATCTCTCTTAGATTTTGCTTTGCCTTTCCTACTTGGCTATATAATCTCCTCAAGTGCCAACTCTTGGACTTCTTTAATCTACATTATTTGTACTTCCAATTAAGTTATCTCCTCTTTTGATCTTCCTAACCCCTCTGATCTAGACATTGGATTTGAATAACTCTAGAAGAATTTGATGTTTGCTCTTTAATGTTGATTAACTACTTCAATTGGTTTTTAAAAAGGGTCAACTTATTGTTCTTATAGTATCCTTAATCAAACTTCATGGTTTGGGTAATAGAAAGTCTTAAAAAACTTAAGTAACTTGTTTTAAGTAATAGGGTCCCAAAACCCCAAGTTGGTCTAAAAAGTGCACAAGTCATAAGAATTTAAAAACCTAGGTAGGTCACAAGTAGTAAGCACAAACAACTTTGGGTTTTAGTTTGATAGTGACTTTGGGTTTTCAACACTGAGTTACTTAAACTCAAAAACTTGAGTAAGTAAGCATAGGGAAGGATTATAGGTAGGTCTCAAGTAGTGTTCTATGGGTTTCTCATTATTTAAGACTTTGGGTTTACCAAGGGAAACAACTGCATCTAATAAACCTAAAGTAATTTGTGGTAGATAAGAAACCTAATTAGGTCATCTCTTTGAGGGTCAAGATTTTTGAGGTTAGTTACTTGGGATCAAAACCTTGGGTAATTAACTCACTAATAAATAAGGTTTTTTAAATGTGGTTACTTGATTTTGGGAACCTGAGTAATTAGAATTTGAAATCCTAGGTAAGCAGTGTTAAGAAACCCAAAGGCCAAGGCTCTTAGGAATTAGGTTTTTTGAGGGTAGTCACTTAGTGTTGAGAACTCAAGGAAGTTATTAGGTATGGTAAACTCGAGTGGGTAAGGAATCATAGTTTATAGGGTTTATAGTAGAAAGATTTATTTTATAGGGTTTTTGCAAATATTAAACATGATAAATGACTAAAAATACAAATACATGTTTCAAAACATCTAATCATGCTTAAGAAATCAATAGGCAAAATGAATGAAATACGACTTAATTGAAGAAACAACCATGGTTGTGTAAGGAATATTTTTAGAGAAAAATAACAAGAAAAATATAAATGAAAGGCTATGAAAATCACATGAGTGAGATCCACCTAACTCAAATGCAAATGGGTCAAAGAGAAAATGATCAAAGACACTCTAGAGGATGAAATCACATGGCTCGGGGTTTGCAGATGTAGTTACTTGATCAAGTAGCTTAGATTTTACATGGGAATGAGGTGGAATTTAAAAAATATATAAAAATATATCTCATTAATGATAATCATGGGAAATACATGTAAGCCTTTTGTACTTTTATAGGGCTATTTGAATTACTTTGCTTATTTTTAGATTTTTAAGGAGAACATCCTCGTAAGCTCGAGTAGGTTTAGGTTGATGAGTAGCTTGGGTTTATAAACATGCATTAATTTTTCTTGTAACTTTATGTCAATAAATTAATACCAAAAAACCTATTAGATCTAGGCCATGCTTGAAAAGTTTATAATACCACTTTTCTTAATTTTGTTAATGCAGTAAAGCAACTTGATAACTCTGATTTGAATTAGGAAGAGTAGTTCAAGTTTACAGGACAAATTTACTTGTTTTCAATAAGTAAAGTAGTTTAGATAAGCCAATTTACATTATGAATGAGCCAAAACACTTAAGCTTCTTTGATTTTCTAAAAGAGATGAGTAAATGGGTTTTTAGTGATGGCTTTACACACTTGTTTTCAATCTTCTGGAGTGACTAGGAACAATTGGGGAAAGTAAGCAATTAGACACAATAACTACTAAAATATAAATATTTTATTCAAAGGATTGGTTCAAAAAATAAAATTGGTACACATAAGACAAGGATTCAAAATTTTAAATAGGGGCACCCCAAAATTTGAAGTGTGAAATTTTGGGGACACCAAGATCCTAAAGAAGAACAAGCTTTTGAATCAGTGTGGGTATATAATCTCTCAAAGAAGGGAGACCTATACAACTTGGGATTTTAAAGCTAGGAGGCCCACTTGATATTTTATGAGGTTTACCTTTCTTTAAGCTGGGGACTTTGAATGTAAAATATTCATGCCTCATAGACCAATCTATAATCGTAGGGGAAGATTGCTTGAAGTTTGGAATAGAAGGGATTACTTTGGGATTAATCTCTTATGTTTACATAAGTATTGGATGTATCTATTCTTATTTGGTTTTTATTTTCTTAGCCAAATATTCCTCCTCATATCTTCTTTGAATATCCCTCTCCTACTAGTGAAGATAAGCTTGTTGAGTGAGCTCCTCATACTCTCTACTATACTCTAGTTCCTTATCAATCACCCTCATCTACTATTGAATTAAAATTATATATATATATATATATATATAAAATTTAATAGTAGATGAGGGTGATTGACAAGGAATTATTCTTTGTTGAGGTTGGTTTGTAACATGAGAAGAATGCCAAAAGGGTTGAGCTTGGGTGGGAAGGAAGAAAACACTATGGGGAGGCTATTATATTTCTAGTCCAAGCCAATTTCAAGTGAAACTAAGAGTATTTTGGGCATGATACATATGATAGGAGGTTATATTAGTAGCATTTTCATGGAATGGGTGGTTAAAATACATATTTTTAGGCATTCTAGTGGCTTAAACTAGTGGATTAGACATTTGGAGTCACTAGGTGATCTATAGAGTGTCTTCAATACTATTGACTAAGAATAACACCAAATCCTTAGTTAAATCTTTATACTTTTGGTCACACTGGGCATGACAAAAAATATGGTCATTCAAAATGTTCATCCATGGATAGCTTTCTACATGGAGATGATTGAATATGGGTGTATATCATTATCACTTGGCATGGGGAGCTTACATAATCAATATAGGGCATGGGGGTATTCAAGCTTACCAATTCACATAAAAGATATTATGTCTCATTACAATAATGGGAACATCCTCAAGGCATGGGACTCTTATGTTCTTTGGCAAAAATCTCTAGAGAAGGTTGGTTTCCTTATAATCTAAGTGCACCTAGTTTAGGACCAGTATGAAAACCTATAAAGAGAAGGAATGAAATATATGGCTAATGCTAAACCTAATATAGACAAAGAAAAATGGGTAAGATAGGGTAAGAGGCTTACTAAAAGGGAAAGAGGTGATGCACCAAGAATAGAGTGAGCACCTCACCCACTTAACTATACAATAAAACTAAAGAACTTAAACACACAATCCTCAAATCAATCATCCACTACATAAGTGTTTCAAATAGAAGTATGAGAACACAATGCAACATTGAGAGGGATAATACATAATACATAAATAATGCCTACATAGACATATGTATACACAACATGCAACCTTTAGAGGATCCTATTTCTATGTAGAGGTAAGAAGGAATGATATTAATGAGAGGGAATAATATCCATAGACAAAGATCAATAACTATTAATATACATAGAACTTAGATCATAAAATAAATATGGTCTAGTTCTTAACAATTTCAAGGCCTATGCAAATATTACAAACTTGAATGGTTATAAATTTGTTATACCAAGGATAGGGATACTCATATAGTAAAAATGAGGGATTTTATAGGATTGAACAAGTTATTATGCAATAAATTTTCCACTTAGGGTGGTAGATAGAAACTTGAATTCAGAAGTCGGTGCTCAGGGCTCTAGGTCTATTAAGAATACCAACTCACCATGTAAAAATCACTTATCCATGTTTCTTAAATTATGCCTATAAATTTGAATCTAGAAGTGGTTGAAAGGATTCTTATGGATCCACATTTGTGTTTGGGAATGAATAATTTTTAAGTAGTCAAAGGAGGTGTGTGGCCATGTTTTACCATCTAAAAATTGCTTCTATTTTTAACTCATTTTGATACGACTTCATCCAATAACCAATTACCTACAACTGTCACCTAAACTTGATCATCACCTATCAATCCATCTGGGTTCAATTATTGATGAAAAAGTTATGTAGGTCCTTTTAGATTCTACCATGTCATATTACATATGTAACATAAATCTATGCCTTACACCTGTTAGGTATTATTTGTGCACTATATGGTGCATGCTTGGGACCTTGTTTGGTTATGCATAGGTGGTGTGCTTACATGGGAAGAGGGTGTGGGACTATATTTATTATTTATATCCTAATTTATCTCCACATTCTCAAATTCATGTATTTAAGTGCACATTCACTTTGCATCTTGACCTGTGCAAAATTAATACTTAGTTGCATTCTGCATGAAGAGTGTTTATTGAAGGCTATGCAGTAGGATGAGCATTGAAGATCAATTTTGTAGTAATGTAAGGAAAATAATATATTTACAAAGGAGTTATAGAGAATAATTTATTGTATTAGGTTATGATTCCCTTTGCACATAGTCCCTGTTAGTGGTCTCATAAGTCTACATCTTATGTTCAAGAGATTTTACTGATCTGTGCAGAGGAAGGTGTGCACCCTATAGATGATGAGATCGTAAATAATAAATGTTATGATTGGGCTCAAGTATTTAACAATTTTACATGGGGGAATTTTTGAGAAAAAGAGTGTGCAAGAGGAATAAATATTTTGTGTCTGCTCTTATAATATGAATATGTGCTCTATTCACTTCTCTCTTATTATTATTTGAAGCTTAAGAACCTTGTGCACATGATTTGCACACACACTATTAATTATGTACCTTTGTTTTTATTGTTTTCACCTGACTTATGCCCTAAATCCTTACACTTACAAAAGTTTTGAAGACCTAAGAATTCTAATTTTATGTCGTCAAAATTTTTGTTAACATCTTGGTCTTCACAAGATTTGTTTGGGCTCCTATCTTCACAACTTTTACTATGAAACTTGGTCTTTAACATTTTCATTCAGAACAAAATTTACAATGCTTATTAAATTTTTTTTCCCAAATTTTGATTAAACCTTTGGAACATTTGTCTTTGACTTTTCTCCATGAAAAAACTTGAATCTCATTTTAGCCTTTAAAACTTTTATTCACAATAAGATCTCTGAACAAATCTCTATATATGTTTTACAAAAGGCACAAAGGCTAATATTTATTTTAAAATTTCTAATCCAAAAGACAACCATTTTTGTTGAAATCTAACTAAACTTTAAAACACTAAACTATTGACTCAGAGTTTACATGTGCTAATGTGTATACATACAACTAGAACATGTGCTCTGAACACTTCTTACTCACCACTACCCAGAGTCTATGAACCTTGTGCATACAACCTACATGAACTTATAGATCCATGTTTTGCATGATGGTGTGGAAATATTCATACAAGGTGTGAAACAAGAATCTATCCATAGGTGTGCATGAATAATTACCTAAGGTGTAGACCTATGTTGACTACCAAATTTTGAGCACCTATGAGAAACATCTTTTAAAGCTTACTTATAAATGTCCCATCATTGTGCAAGCATGTAAACCTTCTACGCAGGGTCCTGTGAGATCTACGTAGGTTGGGGTAACCTAAAAGGTCAATAGGTTCTAAATACTTTAGTCCAATAACACAATGAAGTAGATCTAACTAGATCTCTATTTTATAAGTAATATAATATTGAAAATAAGAAATGTAATTAAGGGGAAGGGTAAAAGACATATCAAAATGGTTAAGGAGCCATGGTAGACAAATGGTGGGCTAGGTGACCTAAAGTGGATAGATGGAAAGCTCAAACAATCCTATAGTAACACTAAGTATAAGTGTATTAAAATATTAAACAAGGAGATATAAATTCATTAACCAATCAATTATGCAACTTATATCTAGTAAATGAAATATCTAGGGTTAGAATATACTTACTTTAAAGAGTAACTTTCAATCCTCAATCTCCCCTTGGCCAATGATGTTTTACAAGAGATTATTATGTTTGTACTGATATAAAAGTTTGAATCAATATCCAAGCTAAGAATAAATCCTAATGAATCCAAGCTCCCATAAGATAATATTTTATTTAAGGTAGTAGCCTAAGAAATAATTCCTCCTAGTATAGATCTAGGGAAGAAGTGTGAGCCATATAAATCGAAATGAATGTCTTATTTATACCACAATGAAAGGATGACTTGTATTTATAGTGATAAATATCTTAAACATGTTATGAAAATTAAACTAATGACATGGGACAAATTCAATGTAATTAAGAGTAATTCGCTAACACATAGTAATATTGAGTTGGTCGATATTATATAACTATATTGGCCTATCTGATATCATAAGATAACATGGAAAATAGTATTGACCTAGCTGACACCATAGGATAATATGGAAAATGTGCTAAAGTAAGTAGTATATATATATAATAATAATTTAAGTATAAAATCTATACTTAAAGTTATATTGTATATATACTTTTAGGATGTTTGAGAGTGGTTTTGGACCTCTAAGAGTTATAATGAAAATTCTCAGTTTTGGAGGGTCCTATTATATTTTAGACTTAGCCATATTTTAGGGTTTTAGGAATTTTAGAAGACATCATAGGAGGTAAATGGATAGACACTCTAATGAAGTTGGAATGATATTATAAATGATAAGATTATGACATGGATATCAACATCTCTCATAAAGTATCAAAGGCATGCCCGCCCTTTTCCCAATGTAACCTTCAAGGTGTGCACTCGAGGAGATTTAATATTAATAGGTTTTTTATAATAGAAATAATTAGAAAATGATAAAAATGAAAAGTATTATTTATATACAGGATTGAATTTTTAGTGCATCAATCTTCCCCTTAGCTCTAGTGACACTTTGTAAGAGATGTTATACGTGAAGACCTAAAATGGCAATGATGAGGACATGAATGCCCGTAATTGAGGAATATAAATACTAAGGGGTGCCTCCTCAGTTTGACTTACTTTTATTAAACTTAAATAACCTTGTGTAAATACTTTCCCTTCATAAGAATAAGCTTCTATCCCATAATTCCTCTTTTTACTACTTAAGGATATAAATGCAAGCACAAGTAGAACAAATGAGTGTTGTGTGCATTAGGAATGATAATTATGACCCTATATATATGAATCTAGACCTATAACTCAATTATTAACCCAAGATAATGATATCATTATTTATTTAAATAATAAAATGGTATTAGATAAGATAATACTATACCATCAGTCATGATACAATATAACATACATTGTATTACATCAACATTTTTGATATAGTACAAAAACTCTCAAAATTTTATCAACATAATAGATATAGTAAAAGGATAAATAGGTATGAAAATTAATGTATCAAAATTATTGATGCAATAGGAAATAAAGGGATTCTAAAATATTAAACAAAAGGATACGAATAAGGAAAAAGGGGAAAGAGACTCATTAGAGGCTAAGCTAATAATATGACTGGATAGTAAGAAAACATATCTCCCAAAGTAACACGAGTCAATCCATTTAATTTACCAATTCACTCAAGGAGATTTAGGCATTAATGAGTCCTGTAAGAGATATCATTATTAAAAGATAAAGATGAAAAATATTAGTGTATATAGGATGGATCTACAAAAATAGGAGGGACAAAATTGACAAACCATTTATTTTGACATAAGAGGTAAAAGGGTGGAAAATGGAGATAAGAGTACTTGGATAATTGATTACTTAGACCCTAAAAATAAAAACACATAAATTTGACATGAAATTAAGGATATATAATTGGATCAAGGCCATAGATATATTATTAAGGGTAGAAAGGTTTCTAAAAATAGCCAAATGTACACAGGTGAGCCATAACATATGACACATATTTTTGGAAAAGGCGTTGAACTAAAATTAGTTGTGTACACTAACCTATAATTTTTTATTTTATATGTATGTGCATTCACACACACACACACACACACACACACACACACACACACACACACACACACACACACACACACACACACACACACACACACACACACACACACACACACACACACACACATCAAAATGGGATATTATGTAGGCATATAGAAAAGGTCTGGAGGTATTTATTAGGCATAACATTGCATTATTATATAACACCTTTGTGTTTGTTTATTATTAGTTTAGATTATGTTTTATTGGCATGATTTTTAATATGTTTCTCAATTTTTCATTGCATGTCCCCCTTATTTTTTCTCTCTTTCATATTTATTTCTCCTTCCCTCTAATTTACCCATGTTTATGTTTTTTCCTAGAAACATATTTTTTACGTTTATGGGAATGGGAATTTCTAACCTAGTTTTATGTTCCCTAAGTTTTAGGACCTGATTTTTTAACCTATTTTCCCATTTTATGTCACATTGTGTGTTGCAAGGTTATAATTTAAAATTTTAAAAGTCTATAAATACATATGTGTATTAGTGCATTTAAGACATAAATAATGAGCATACAAAATCAATTCAAACATTTAGATAAGGCATTCAAGAGTTTAAGGAAATATAAAGAGCATATAACATTTATTACTACATTCTAAAATAAATCAAACATTCATTGTAGCATTCAAAATAAAATTATAATAGACACTACATCACACTAGACTACTAAGTTTAATTGTATTATACTTGGTATGTTATTTTTCACATTATGAAGTGTTGAGGGGAATGATAAGTAGTTGGTATTTAAAAACCATTTTGACTCTAAGCACATTCCCTAAAATATTTTTTTAATTAACTTCTATAGGTTTAGATATCCTATTAGGGTTTTGGAGAAGGAGATCTATTCCCTAGATATATTGCATAATTTTATAGATTTGAGCAATAGATTTTGAGCCATACCTATCAAATAAATTTTTGCATGACCATTGTTTTCCTATAGTGCAAAATTTTGATTACTATAAATGTTGAGTGTATGGTTATATTGAAACACTTAGGTTGATTTTATTTTTTTGGGTTCACATTGTCTTTCCCTAAAAACCTTGATTCTATTATCAGAATCTGATGATTGTTCTCTAATTTCTACAAAATTCAAAGTATTCTCTAAGGCCTTAGGTTATCAATTATTACACTAAATTTAAAATAATAATTATATATATTATTAATATTTTACATATAATTAAACTTAATTTCATATTTATGGGTAGATAATATGTAAATTTGACTTAGATCCATTCATTCATGCTTCAGTTACATATAAGATGTGGGACTTTATTTTAATTTTTTAGATCTAATTGTACATCTTGTAGGCTTTGTGAAAATACACATGGGAGATATAATTTTTAAATTTCATAGATACTTTTAGGATCATATGTAAGATAATAATTACATGATTTTATAAAAAAAATGCCATAAGACTAGAACTCATGTACCACCATGAGAGGATGAAATAAAAAATGAAGTTGAATATTATCATATATACAACTAGGTTCTTATTTAATGAAATATAGATATTTTGTTGAGAATGGTAATTGACGTTAGGTTGTCATTGATGTAAAAGAGAGCATGAGATACTAGTACATGAATGACAAAGTAATTGTGTTTGATATCTTGGAGAAGATATGACACATGTGTAGGATTGTAAGGATAAAAAATAAGTTGTGAGGCATCCATAGATGTCTTGGTAAAGTTTTGGTGTGTTATTTGATATTTTGGAATGAGAAACATGAATATTATATGTTAAGATAAGATAGAATATCACTTCACATCATGAAGATAATGAGTGATACAACAATTTTGTGCATTTATTATAGGTACTCAACAATTTAATAGTGGTCAGAGGTTTTCATGGAGATGTTGTCTATAATGTCAAGAAGGTACCCTGAAGATTTGGAGTCTTGAAGTGTTTTCAAGGTAAAGATATAAATATTAAAATTTTATCTTGTAAACTATGATGGATTATATACCATCATGTTTAACTACATTGAAGTCCATGGTCAAATAGTCTAGATATATCTAACGATGAATGTTTAATCGTATGATGAATATCTAGGCAATCATGAAACCTATCAAAAAGAGATCAATAGTGAGTGCATGATCATGAAGTTATGATATAATGGTATGTGTTAAATAAATAATTCAAAATTACATGCAGATATTACAAGTGGCACAAGTGTGTTAACTAAATGGTATAGGGTGTGTAGAAGGCACATGAAGCTATCAAATAACACAATCATGGGAGCTCATATTTGAGATCAACGGTGAGCATTAAAAGGTAAAGACCAGGATACTCATGAGGGAAAATATGGTCTATATTTGTTCAAATTTTTTAGGGTACATGAGATGAAGTCAAATTATTCTATGTTTAACATTAACACAGTGACCATTGGAATTTGAATATTCAAATTAATGAGGAATTTTTTTTTGTAGTTTTTGAGATATATCTTTTGATCCAAGATGAATTTATTGATGAAATAAAAATAAACGTTATAAATTAATTCAATACACATCCATATAATATAATTATAAGGTTTTAATGTCTATACAGTCAAATATATTAAGCTCTAAAGTTGATTGTGTGTTTGACCATGTTCTACAAGTGATCTGATAAGGATAATTAATTTATTCTTGATAATGTTTTGATGTTTCAAGATGAAATAAATATTGGAGAGTGTTTTATAATACATTAATACTATTTATGTGTATTTTATATGTATAACCAGTCCATATTAAATGTGAATAAAGGCTTGAAATTTGACTATGTTTGTTGAATGCACTAACAGATTGAGTAACCTTCTTGCAAAAGTAAGTTTAAGATTTTTTGAGTAGAGTTGAGAAAATAAATGAATATTAATATGTCAAGGAATTATAAAATATTTATTATAAGGTATTTTTTTACATATATTTCCCTTGATCATATATGGAGAGTCAAAATACTATAACTATATTTTGACTATTTGTGATCAGTCTAAGTGGTCATTCTACGAGAGTTGATTTGAGTAGTTAGAGCTTGTGTTGAAGTGTATGATGAACATGTATATGTAGTAGACATCCTAAATCTTTCATCCATGTGATCTAATAATATGGATATGTGTAATATTTAAGTATTTACTTCAAAATTTTGAGACTATGTTTTCTATGTATGAAGACCTAAAGAGCAAGGAGACCTAATTGGTAGGTTTAAGGTGTGAGTTGGTATTCCAAGTGGTATGGAAAAATTAGGGAGTTATCAAGGGGATATTATAAGTAGGATTTATGTGTTCAAATAATTGGTAAAGGATGAAGGTAGCCCAATTAGTCTCACATGTAAAGTGTGAGTATGAAGGCCTATTGTTTTAGGTCTCACCAAGACCTAATGGTGGTTTAAGGATAATGAGGTAATGGATAACCTATGAGAATGGATTTTATCTATGTATTATAATGATATAAGTATTAAGTTTTAAGGAAATTATTATGGATAACCAAGAATATAATATTCATGTTGACTTTATAAAGAGTGAAAGCAAAGGTGACGGTTTCTAGACTTGATTGCATAGAGTTGAGCAATTGTGTGAGTGAGGATTAAAATGAAGGAGAGAACCTTTGAAATATAAGGTATTGGTAATTGAGGACAAAAATATATTAAAGAGGATTAGTAATGTTTTTATAATTAATTTTATGTAGGAGAAAACATAATTCATTGGACCTAATGAGCCTATAAGAGGCAACTTGAGCAAGTTAGCCCAAGAAGGAGCTTGAGAGAGATTGGAGATGAAAGAATGAAAAAAAAATAGGTCATCACAATTTGAAGTTTATAAACATGTGTTAAAATTTTATCTAATTTTTAAGGTATTTGAGTGGGTTCTTTGTTTCCTAAGGGGTTACAGCCCCCTTGTTAGTTGGAGATAGCTAAAGGTCAAGTGGGTGCTTAAATAAATTAAGGGGTGGGATCTACTTGATAAGTTGGTGTTGGTATAAATGTTGGATATTATTTAATAGGACTATAATACATCTTGTAGGGTTTAGTGGGTTTTATCCCCAAGAGGTTTTCCCACATATATGATGTGTTCATGTGATGTATGTTCTTATTTATGCTATGGATGTATGTGATTTCATGTTTATGTTTCTTGATCAAGTTGATGTACACTTAATGTTTAAAGAGCTGAGAATCAAATTGGATTATCTTGCATCACTGATTCACCCCCTCCCCTCTCAGTGATTGTACCTCTAACATATTTTACTCCTCAAAGAATAAGGCAAACATGTTTATAATTAACAAAAACACTTATTTGATGTATACAATAAAACGTATAACCTATTATCATCCTAATATTCAACATTATTTGGAAACTTGAATTATTTTTAAAGTAGGATTTATAAAGTGTTTGATAAGCAATCCAACATTTCCTCTTGCAATGTGCACTAGTCTAATTACAATATGTGGATGGTGATACTAGTATCAATAAATATATATTAAAAAAATAAAACTTTAAAATTGAACTAACTAGGTCCTATAGTCAGAGTATACATAAAATTTAGATGTTATTTTTTGTTCACTTCTCATTCTAATTTGATATTTTATACGGCTTCCTCACCTAAAAAAATGCACACCATTTTTTTTTTAACAAAACCCCAAATATGTAGAAGGGAAAAACATATTCAAAATGATATAAATATTTTCAAATGAAATTTTTATATCTAATAACATGATGCATCAAAAAAAGTGTAATCTATAATATATAACACTATTATTTAACAAATATTGAATTATCATATCCTAAGTTGAGCATATCCATGGAGATTAGTTAGATGAATTCCAAAATTAATGAGTCTTAATGATGAATAATGTCAATGGATACCCATATATAGATATTATTTGCTAATTTTATTCCTTTGTCCTAAATTGAATTTATTTTTAGGTATCTTTTCTATTACATTCATCTATAGACATTATTTTTGCTAGTGTTTATCTCTTATATTATTCTTATGTATAGATATTAAAGGTGTGATATATAACTACCAAAGTTAAACAAAATAAAAAATTACATAAGGCATAGAATACTAATTAAAAAAACTCCTAAAAACATGATATAATTTAATTGACCTTATTTGAAATGGTGGGTTGTAGTTGTATTGGACATATATTTGTACCACACCACACTCCCTTAGATGCAATGTTGTTTTATGTTATAGAGTCAAATAATTTTCATGAACAACTATAAAACACCTTTAAAACTAAGGGTCTATATAGAACATGAACATGAAATAATTATGTAATATATATATTCTCTACAAAGCCCATGCTTAGATGTATATAAGTAAAAACATGTACATACACATAAAAACTGGTCTCAATATGGTTGGAATTAAAATAGATAAATGAAAAATAAAGTAAAAAGTAAAATAATTATCCATTTTAAAATAATTGTTTTATTTTAAACTTGAAAATCACATCCAAACCATTTAGTAAGAATGCACAATATCATACCGGCCTTGTTTTATTATAACACCAAATCTCATATTCTATAATGGACAAGGAAATACTAGTCTTCATAATTTTACAATATTGTGATGAGTTTTACAAGTAATTTATACTGAATATGTATTAAGTAATTATTATTTTACAAAATTAATTGGTAATATAATACCATTTCACTAGAACATGAAATGAAAATTTCAAATTCTCATCAAGCTTCAATCAACCAAAATTCTTATACAATCTTGTCTCTATTTTTTATGAAAATATCTAAAGCTAGTTACTATACATATGTTTGGCAATGGATTTATCAATGAGATATTGAGATGTAATATATTGTTAGGTCTGAATAAACAAGGCTTTTTGGTGGGAGATACATTCAGAACAACCTTATTTTGGCTTGGAAAACTATGGAATGGGTCCAAAAACAACCCAAAATGCTCTAATGGTCAAGCTCAACTTAAAAAAAAATTGAAATCAATCTTCAATTTGATAGAGCTTATAATAGAATCAAATGACCATTTATTTTCAATACAAACATTTAATTGGGGTTTGGAAAAAAGTGATTCATCATATCAAAAAACTATTTAATGATGCCTTAGATAGAATCTTAGTGAATGGTTCTCTCACCAAAACCTTTTCTCTAAAATTATCCATTTTTCAAGGTTGTTATATAACTCCTTATTTGTATTTATTGGCTTCAAATGCTCTTGAATAATTTATACAAAGAGGATGACATGACACTAATGAAATGGACCTCCCTTACTAATGAAACTTATGGTATAAAATCTCATTTTGATGATGAGAGTACAATGTTACTTCAAAATAATAAAGAGGAAATAATTCATGCAATGTAAATTTGGGTGCTATATTGTGTTATATTAGGCTCAACATTTTTTATGCATCAAAATTCATTATGGTCCAATTTATTTTATTACCCATTAGATTCCTCCTAAATGGCACCAAATATATCACGGTGAGAGTATTAGATATTTGGGTATCCCTTTTGGACTTGGAGACTCTTTGAATGAAATGTGGTGTTGATTCTTGAATAATATTTAGAAAAAATATTGATTGTTGGAGGCTTTAATTCCTCTCCTTTTCCAACAAGAATTGAATTTGAAAATAAGTTCTTTGTTGCAATGCACATCTACTACTTCTCATGTTTATTACCTTCTAAATCTTTCTATAAAAAATTTACCAAGATTATTAGGATTTTCATTTGGGATAAGTGTGATTTCAACAAATATAAGTAAATAATATCTTGTAAATAACTCATTCAAACCAATGATAAGGGAAACCTTGGCATCAATGATCCTTAGACACAGAGTAAATGTTTAATCTCTAAGAGGATCAATCATGATATTCATGTTTATAAACATTGGAAGGTTCTTGTTGGTTATATGATATCTTCAGCCTTTGATCCTTGAACATAAGGTAATTATTTAATTTAACATTAGATCACTAATAATATTTATAGTTATGAACCTTGGAAAGTGATTATTCTTCATAAGATATATTTAGCCTCTACGAAAGGAAAATGGTGTAAAGTGCATATGTATGAGAAAATGCTGCTTGATAAATTCTTTAATTTTTTTTACTCTACTCCTATTAAAAGTATGTGAAAATCATGGAAAGAAGTTTTTGGGTTGATAAAATGGAATGATAAATCCCTTCATCATGGGATTACATTTACTACCTCTTTTATGTGGTAGAGATGTAGATGTATAAATTGATGAGTGTACCCTTGATTTGCATCATAGACTCAAAGGAAAACACTTATTCAAAAAAAAATCATATGATAATTTAAATACCTATACCACATGCCATGTTCATAATGGAAAATTTGGTCTCTTTTAAGAAATATTTTTAAATTGCATTTTGCTAACATGATAGTTATAATTGAAATCACTAAACTTATGGACACATCAATCCATGTCAAAATTTTCACTCTTTTTCAATTAAACTTTTTAAAATATTTGAAATGGCCTAATAGTAGTAGCCTAGACCAATTCCCTCTTAAATTTATTTACATAATTTCAACCTAGGGATTACCTTGGAATAAAAACTCAACTCAAAGTGGAAATTCAAGCTCAATGAAGTTAAATGAAACAACCTCAAGGATTCCATTTATAAATCTAAATTTGATACCATGGCTCAAACTACTACTTGGAAGATTCTCTTCCATAATATTCCTTTTGGAAATAACATTCGGTATCTTTAAATCAATAATTTTAAGTGTCAAATTTGTACTTAAGACTATCATTCATGAATTTTGGAGGTGTCAATTTTCTAAACACACATGTGTCATTATCCACCATGGTCTCCTTGATATATTTGGGGTATAGTCATAGGGACATGGTTTTTGATGAGGTAAATCCCTAACCCAATAGCATATGAAAACACACACACACACACACATAGAGAAACTCAAAGGGTTTATTTTATTAAATAAAAATAATGGATTATATATGTTTTATATTACACAATATATAGGTTAGATTCTACTACACATTGAAAATGTAATCTTCTCCTAACTATTACAATGAAGTCTACCTTTCTTCTCTCTATACTATTGGATCAAGAATAAGACCTTATTTATCTTGGACTTCAAAATTTTGTTAAATATATTCAACATACCATCTTCCCTACTCCACACACCTTTATATATGCTTTCTTAAGTGAAATGTGTCACTTTTGATTCATGCAGGCCCTAGAAAGTTCCAAGCATCCTAAATTTAGTTGCATGTTTTCCACTCTTCCTTATGTGACACATGTTTCTCCTTCTCCATCTCCAAGATTATTAGGTTCAATGATAATATTTGGACATCACATATTTGTTTCTATCTACACACCATCTTTCCTAAATTCATTATTTGTCAAGGCCTCCACACAACCACTTGAATTCCTTCATCCATTTATGCATCATTCACACAAGTCTAGTACACCTATGTCTTACTTATCTCTTACCTTTTTCCATTTCCTTTGTGTGTAATAACATCCACGTGCACCTACCAATTATTATCTTTACATAATTCAAACATTGTGTACCTTGTTTCAATTAAACACATACTTAATTTGTTCCATGCATATTTTATATGTGTTCATGTACCAACCTGTATCTTCATAAAATCATCATATAAAACTTACATTATCTCCAAAAACTCATCAAACTACCACATCCAATTCCAAACTTATACACAATCATATAACCAAATAAATTACATAATATGTGCACAATGTACACCATGTTATAAATTTATTGAATATAAAGATAGATATTTTCAATGACACATGATTACCTTACTCCATAGATACTCTTGCATCAGACACCCTAGGTAATTGAAATAATGTGAATGCCTACTAACATTGTGAAATATTTTAGAGTACAGCCTTAACAACTTGTCTTTATGAGATCTAACCAAATAGAGTCCTTTATTTCATGATTCTTCCATTTCAACATGTACTACTTATAATCCTTTATATGTGTCTTATTGACAGCTGTAGAGCCTAAAATGGTCTATATTTCTTCCTTTTCCTTACTAGGTATTTTTTTCTCTAGTTAGGTAATTGATAACCTAATTATCCTATCTCTTCAATATCTTATACTTCATGGTACTCATATAATTATACAATATTGAAAATTATAGATATTCCCATGTATTCAAGCAACTCAATATCATACATGTTTGCTAAAAACTTCCTCAATATCCTGCATGACCGTATCATTTTCTATTCAACTTGGTATATATTCCATGTGGGAACCTATCCTTGTGAAAATGTGATATTACTAAGTTTCTAACCTAAAATTACTTACTCCTACACTTCATATTCATATTTGTGCATCACATATACTAATATTTTCTCAAATCTAACTTATATTTTGGTTGTTGGTGATCTCACACATATAATCTTCATAATATTTTACTTATACACTCCTTACATACATATTTTTAATTTATTAGAACTCCTAATATCTTCTTGGGTTTCTTCCATGCATAATATTGAAAGGTGTTATTACAATGCTTCTATTCACTAGGTTGTTATAAGTAAACTCTGATTATGCTAAGGTTAAATCCCACTATTTTGGTTTGTCACCAACCAAGCATATCAAAAAATTTACAAGGTTACTATTCACAACCTCAATCTATCCATTTATTTATGGATGTTATGTTAAACTAAAACATAAATTTGTTCCTAAATTCTTCTATAATATTTTCAAAAAATGACCTATAAAATTTGCATCTCTATTTGATATTTTGTTGTATGGTAACCCATGTATTCTTATCACCTCTTTTAAGAAATAGCAATATTTGTGGCACCACTTGTCTTATTACATGCAAACATATGTGCCATCATAAAAAATCTATCTAAAATCATGAAAATAAAGTCATTCCCCTTTTTCTTTCTTGAAAATCCAAGAACAAAATCTATGTTTATATCATCCCATAATTTTTTTGGAATAGGCAGTGGTTGATACAACCCTATATTCTTGCCCTTTCCTTTTACCAACTAGAAAACTCTACACTCATTTCCATACTTGCAGATGCCCACATTCATATTATGTAAAAATTATTTTTTAACCAAGTGTGCATGTGTCATCTCATTAAAAAATGATTTATTAATCCTTTGTTATGCTTCTCTTTGATTAAAGTTCTGCTCATAGACCCTATAGGTATGCATAATTGCATTCTTCTAAATAAAAATCCTTCTTGCATGAAATAATCCAACCACAGTGTTATATATACACTCAATGGTTATGTACATTTATTCCATGTATGAATTAAATCCTTGTCTCCTACATATAATTTATTCATATAATAAAATCCCATTACTTCCATTCACATCTCATTCAATAAGAAACACCTTCTACTCATTGTGTCTATAACTCTATTTGAATTTCCACTTTTGTGATTTAATATGAATGAGAAAATTTATAGAAACTCAACCTAATTTATATGTATTTGGTTAAAATACCCTTGACTATTGATGAATTTTAATGCTTTGTAGTCTATATACAACATAAAATCCTCTGACAATATATAATATCTCCACTTGTTGAGTGCTTACACTATGACATATAAATACTTATTATAGACTAGATATTTTATCTTTACAACATTTAAATTATTAATAATGTAGCTTATAATCTTACATTATTGGATAAAAACTAATCCTATTGATATACCATTGACATCTCAATAAAATTTAAATACCTTGAAAAAATTAGGTAATGCCAACACTAGCTACTCAGTCACATTCCTCTTTAAATATTAGAAGCTACGATCCACTTTATTTATCCATACAAACTATTTACTATCACCTATCATCACCTCTAATCACTTATAAGATTTTTATGCATGTCCCACTAAATTTTAAGATGAAATTTTGATAGAAACTCATTAATCCATGAAAGATTCACACTTAAAATGTGATCTTAGGTGATGATCATTCAATGATAACATGCATATTTTATGGATCCATATCCAAACCTTGTTTGGAGATAAAAAAATCAATAATTCCAACTCCCTTTTGGTGAAGCTACATTTATTCTCATATATTAGTAACTTTTCTTCTTGTAGTTTATTTAACACCTATCTCAAATGCATCAAGTTATCTTCATTTACCTTGCTAAAAAACAACATGTCAACCAAATATAATCTAAAAATTTTACCAAGGAAAGGCTACATGAATTAATTGATTAATCTCATGAATGTACTTGGTGTACAATCCATATTTCATTTTGAATGTGGTTAACTCTTTATCACCTTCCCTTGTGAGGATTTGGTAATATCCACTCTTTAAGTCTATTTTTATGAAGTATTGTGCTCCAAGTAAATAATGAATCAAGGCATCCATGTGTATAAATAAGAAAATATACTTGATATTGATCTTGTTTATGGATCTTGAATATGTGCACATCACCATTCACCTCCTTTCTTTGGTGCCAATACTATTGATATTACACATGGTATAAATTTCTATATGCTTAGCCCTTTATCCAATAGCTCTTGTAGTTTCCTTTGTACCTATTTATTCTCATTATGTGTTAACCTATACACCATTTTTTTAGAAAAATGATATTTGACTCATATCCACGTGATGATTGATACATAGCATGGGTGGTAATCCATTTATCAAATCATTCAAAATGATATTTGTGAATGAACTCAACATTTACTTCAATTTGTGAAAAAATGTTTCTTCATCTCCTCTATGCACATCTATCTTGTGAAGGATTATAAATGATAACATATAATACATTTTCATTTTATACTTCCCTTAAGAACTCTTTTCCCTAAACTAAAAATATGTATGCACAAAAATTATTGTGCACCTCTTCTCCCTTGCCTTCTAGTGGACTAAAAATGAAATTATTATCATCTTTATCTAGATTTGATGCAAATGTACATGGGAAAATATTAAAAATCATCATCTCCTAGCTCTAAACTTTCTTGATCAACTTCTTGATGCTTAGTTTTTTTCACTAGGTTCAATCTTCAATCTAGTCTTTCAATTGTTCACTAGGATTTGTATCCTCCTCTACTATAAATTTATTTTTAAAAAATCATAGATTAATATCTATTTATATAATTATAAATTTCATAAACACCTCAACCATTCACACAACTCATTCCATTCATTCTCCTTATCACCTTCTACTCACTCAATCACTAGCTCATCATAAGTACATACCTCAAGGTATAAAACACCAAATATTGATATTGGCATCATAAACACAACCTACCTTCTTGGAAGATATCTTATATGATTCATATAATTTCATCAATCCACTTTGTCCTCTCATTAACTCTCCATCCTTCTTTGCACTCTTCAGCCTCATTAGTTGCACCATTACCTTGTAGCCTATTTTTTCACATTTTCCCATTATTTAAACAATCTGTAAGTTATCTAATATATCTAAATCCATATTTTGATACCATATATATTTTAAAACCTCCCATGAAGTTTTGAGGTTTAAATCTCTCTGTATATACCCTTTCCTTCATAAGCACCCTACCAATTAGGCCTATTATCCCTCATTACACTTGCCTAGTCATCAAATCCATATTGGGACATATGGTATCAAACCAAAACCTTTTTAATCAATTTATTCATGTCACAATACATAATATTACAAATTTTGGTCTTGTTTCACTAGTTATAACTCAAGATATAAGGGTTTTTATTTGGAAACCCTAGCTAGTGTAAAGGCACATCCTTATACAGGCTGAGAGAGGTAAAAAATCCCTATCTTTAATTTTATGTAATCTCTATGCAAAATAATACCTTATTAAGGTCGTATACAATAATTACTAACTTTTTATATCATTTTTGATTCACATGCAAGTCTATTATGGCTTATAACAACACAAACACAAAATTATTCTTTCACCTTCTTCTCAACTCTTTCTTAGTTGAAAGTGTCAATTTCTCCACTTCATTCTTAGTCAATTCATGTTGTTCATACACATATTCATCCTTCTCTTCAACTACACTTATTTATAAATCATCAACCATTTGAATTTTTTGAGTGTCATGAGACCAAATTACCTCATCACTAGCTCAATTGTACCCAACATCCCCCTTCTTTCCATAATAGGGACCCACTTTTTTCAGACTATGGTCTTGACTTTGAGCCCCTCTTCTATATGTTTATGAAATATTGAGGATAATATTTTTTTATTGGACCTTTCATAATTTGTAAAGATGGCATGGGTATTGTGTTTGTATTTTGACTTGTTTGTTTCGAGGTATTTCTATCAGGCTTATCTTTTTTAGACTTATGCAATTTGTCTTTTTAGGATTCACGTTTTTAGGCTTGTCTTATCAAGTATTTTGTGTGACTTATCTTTATCAGACATTTTCCACAAATAAATTGGTCTTTGTTTGGGTTTTTTTCCATAGATTTAACTTTGTTAGGAACATTATTGCAAACTTTTTGTATGAAACAATTCCCCTGATGGAATTAGGTCTGTGAGCTTTTTGACACATGCATTTTTCTTGATGAAATAGACATGCCCTTTGGAATTTTGAAATTTACCTTCAAAATTTTGAACATTCATTCAAATTTTTTGAAATTTACCTTTAACCCCCTTGAACTTACCCTTCAACCTTTTTTTGTGGCCCTTTACCTTACTAGACTTACCCTTCAAGACTTTTGTCCCTGGCCATTACCCCACCAAAAAATACCCTACAAATTAGACCCTTCAAGTATTTTGACCATGAAGTAGACCATTTGAACCTTTTTGCACTTACCCCTAGGGATAATTGTCATGGGTACTTTACTTGATAGAATGACCCTTCAAGTTTTTTGTCAAAGGCTAATACCTTTAGACTTTTTGTTTTAGACATTTTATCTGATAGAAATTCCCTTTATCCCTCTTGAACCTACCCTTCAAGATTTGTGCAACTTACCCTCTAGACCTTGTGTCAAGGGCATTTTTCCCTTTAAACATTCCTTCAAAAATTTTGTTCAAGACATTTTTGCCCTTCAAACATTCCTTCAGACATTTTGTCTAAGACATTTTTCCCTTCGTACCTACCCTTCATGAATTTTATCTCGAGCATTTTCCCCTTCAAAAATTCCTTCAATAGTTTTGTCTAGGACACTTTTGCCTCCAAGGGACCCTTCAGGATAATTGCCTCAGATATTATGTCCAAAAAAATTGGGTCTTTGGGAGAATTATTATAGACATTTTATCCAAAATAATTCCCCTGATAGAATTCATGCCCCACATAAAAATCCTGAAACATTTCCCATGTAATAAATGCCCCAAAAAAATACCTTACCACCAAGTGGAACCATTGATTAGAGACCATTTTTATGATTAATTTAAGATTTTAGCCTAGGTTCCAATCATATTTTATTCATACAACTAAGTCCTTAGGATAGAATATTCATATAGGGTCCTTTATATAAATTTCCCAAAGTATTATGCTAAGTCTTCTTTTCATTTATGATTGTAGAGCAAAACAAACTATGAAATGACAAGTGTCGAGCTCGTAGGGAGTTAAGTACATGTGACAATCATGTGGATGTTTTTTATTGTTGTGTGAATGTCAAAAGCAATCTCAAAGATAAAAGGTTTGGGTTTAAATTTTGATGGTAATATAGACATAATTGATGGTCATGAGGATGTTTTTGATGGTCACACAAATGTCAAATTTAGGCTCAATAACTAAAAGACAATATTAAATAATAATGGTCGTATGGACATCATTAATGTTCATGAGGACATATTTTATGGTCGTGTAAACATTAAATTTAAGGTCAACAAGGAAATGATAGGGGATTAAATTATGACGGTTGTGTAGATGTCATGGATGGTTGTAAGGACATCATTGACAATCATGTGGATACCAAATTTAAGCTCATAAATTATTCATTTCGATTCAAAGGTTAGTGGGCTTAGGTATATCGATGGATAACATTGATCCATATATTTGATTCAATGATGCAAGATTGATAGAGAATTTTCAAAGGAATGAGGATGTGATAAGTGTCAAGCTTGCATGAGTCAATGAGTCAAAGCACCAAGATATACAAATTATGTTAACTTGAGCACATATGATTGATAGTTTGAGATCAATATAAAATTTTCAAATGTCCCAAAACTAGTGAAAGGTTGCCAAGTGGCAAAAAAAAATTGAGATAGGACCATGAAGAGCACAGAGGCCCTATAGAGCTACCAAGTGACATGTCATGTTCCATCATGCAAAAAATCTAATGGTGTGAGTTTACAGTGGGATTTTCCAAGATTTGGACTCAATGAGGTAGGGACATGTGTCCTAAAAGCTATAGTTATATGGCTTCTCAAAGGTAAATTAAGTGAACACTAGCAATTCTTTCAAGTTAAGACCCTATAAATCCTTTCAAAGGGATATTATATAAAGGCACGAGTGACATAAAATGAATAGTTCAATTAGATTATTCAAAGTTAAACAACATCACTAGTTTTGAAAAATTGGTAAAGTGGTATTTGTCTTAGACATATGTATGAGTTCCACTTAAAAATAGCCAACTTAAAAAATTAATAGGTTGTTCCTACAACCTATAAAAGGAGGTCTTATCATGTAGGTCAAGCTATAATTGTAAAAAGGGACTTTATACACATGTACATGTTGTATATCTTTGGAAAAGGCTATTTTAAATTAATAACTATAATTGTCCACTTATATGGTTTTCAACCATAGTTAGAACTCAAGTCTTGACTATTACATATAGTGAACTTGTATGAACTTGGAGGATGAGGTGACCCATTCCCCGAGTCTATATAAACAATTTTAATACAACTTAGATTGAGGGTCAAAGAATTTTGAATACAGAGGAGTGAAGCAATTTTGATAGTTAAATTCATGTGTTTGTGTATTTTCTTTCCAATTTCTATGTAATTAGTTGTTACTCTCTTTGGTTGTATGTTTTAATAATCTTTAGTGTGAAATAGATATGAATAGATTCTTGATTATTTTTATTGATGTACTGATCTATAGATGTTTAAAAACTATTGAAATATTGGTGAAAATATTGGTTAAGATAATCAAGTCAATTGATTCATAATTTTGAATGTGTACTAGTGCTTTCTTTGATGTAGTTTTCTATGTGTGTGTAATAGCTATTGTTGACCAAATTTGACTACTTAGTCAAATTTGGGCACCCCTAGGCAAACATTTTTTATTTTAAACATTTTAAGGGGTCCTAATTATTTTCATATGAAGTGTAACTTGTTATATGATGTCATTTGAGATCACATTAGCTTTAGTCTTAGTCACATCAACTAATTTGTCTATTAAGGGTCATTTTATGTCATTTTAAAAGTCATTAATGCATTTAACACATTTAAAAATGTGAATAGGTGTATACATTTCATATAAAACGTCTAAGAAGTCATATTAGATGTATGGCATGTCATTTACATCAGATACTTGTAGGCTCCCTAACTAAAATTATAGAAATCAGCTAAAAAAGAGTAAAAATGGCACTTGTATAGATTATTGGGATGTGTACCACATGGGGAAGATTTTTTGGGTCCCTAAAACATTATAACAATCATCTCCATGATTTTTTAATTTTGAAGTTCCATTTCAATCCAAAACTATTCTTTATTTTTTTTGATATTCTTGGCAGACTAAACTAACCTTTAGGTTTTAGCTCAGTATGGGAAGCATATGAAGTTTCAAAAAAATGATTTTGGGAGGTTGTTTTAAAATATAATACCTTAATTTTAATATATGTATTTTTAATATTGGTCAATTTTTCTATATGAACAATCACTAACAAGTTGACTGTGTAGATTTGATAGTTATTTGGTGAACCCTAATGGTTTTGCTCCATTTCTACTAGATCTATATAAACTAATTACTGGTATTATCTCTAGAGGATTTTGGATTACTTATCAGATGCTATACAATATTTTTTTCATGATTCATGATGTTTGGATAAGCAAAATTGGTCTATCATGCAAGGAGGTGTCACCATGTGGAGTTTTAGTTAGTGTTTTGATTTGTTGAGTGTACCTTTCTTATAGGTGATTTTTTCAATTGGGAAAGAGTATCCCATAAGTCCCTAGGTCATATCACTACTTCCTTCCATGTTTTTATCTCACTATGGAATTCCTTGGGTAGCTTATAAGCTTCTTTTTCTTCATTTGCTAACTTTATGCTTAGTTTCAATTGAATTCCACAAATAAGCTTATTCTCCCTATGTATGAAGTGGTAGTGGAGGTGTTTTGTCTCTTAAAATACTCTATAGTTTTAATTAAGTTTCATTTGCATGCTAAATATGGTATAAACCTGACCATGTGTTCATGTTCCAAGCCATCTCAGTCATGAAATGCCCTTTACTGCTAATTCCATGTATAGGCAGATGTTTTTCCATGTTGAACTAGGTATTTGAGGTTGTTTTAAAAGTGTTTTTGAGGTATACCATTAATTTTAAGAGTTAAAAATACATTTGGGATGTTAGGAGGTTTTTAGCCAACATACTCTTGCTCAAATCAACCTTTTCTACCTACACACAGTCCAAAAGGCCATCTATAGGCTCCTGATGAGGTCATGCTAAGGTATCAAGAGGTGAGTGACATGGAAATTAAGTCAAAAATTTGATGGATTAAGGATGAAAATATGTTTTTAAGGTTCTAATAAGTATTTTGAATCTTTTTTTGTTCTCTATTTCACATACTCCTAAGCAAACTGCCTGCTCAGTCATATGTTCACCTACAAGATGGCCTAAATAGGGGGTTGAGATAGTTTTCTAAATGTGGAGGAGATATGAGACCCCAATTAGAGCCTTTTCACATTAAATAAACCATGGTAAGATTTTATGAGGTGCTATAATGGCCCAAAATCTATGAGAATCCTTCCTAAGAATTAAGATTATGTCTTAGGCTTACTATCCCTAAAAACACTAAATAAAGGTTTTAAAGCTTTTTGGAAATGACATATATCAATATAAAAAGACTTTAAAATGATACTAATTATTTTTATTTGTATCCTATAACATGGAAAACAAATATTCAAAGTTTTATAAGGTGAGAATCAATAGAGAAGGGTGATTTGAAACCTCAAAGTTGCTCACAAACACATTGAAGACAACCAGTAATATCTACAAGAATGTGAACCAAAAGACCTTTTGTCACCCAAATGTTTCATTTTCAAACCATTATTAATGATTGAATAGATTTGATGATGGATAAAGTAATTTTTAAGGTTAAAGAGATCACCATAAGAGAGGGTGGATTTTTTGATACCTCCTCATACTCATACCCTGTTTGTACATAGGGTAAAATGCTTACCTAAAACTAAGTAGATAGACAATAAGCTTTGGAGGACTTGATGGTGTTTTGAAGGTAATTTAAAGGAATTAACTAAGTCAAACACATATTTTGTAACTTTAGGAAGTTTTCAAATAGATTTTTGAAATCATGACCAAGTGGATGAGCAAATGACACCTACAATAGACCCCCAGAAAAGAGGCTCAGTCCAAAGCAACGGTCACATAGAATTGAGGTGTCTTAGTGAAGGTTTTTAATAGTGTTTAATCCATCCATGATAATTACAAGTTGAATGCAGATGAAATTTGACTTTAAGGACTTAAAATAGGTTAAACATAACTTTTCCAAACCCTAACAAGCACACTAACAACACCTACAGGTCAGTAGGTAGGGGATCTTAGCTAAGGCATAGACAGGGGCCCATTTTGGTTATGAAGTGTAGAGGTATAGGTAATGGAAGATTATTAATGATAAATAAAATGAATTATTACTTGAATTATCATTTATTATAGGTCATAATACTTTTTAAGGAATTAAACAAGCTTTCATAGGATCTCAGACCCCTGTTTTCACCTACAGTAAGGTTTATGCAAGCAAGGGATACAATGAGGTATGAAATATATAGAGAAGAAATGAAGCTAAAAATTATAATTATATGCCCAAGACCTTGTTAAGGTGCTCAAATGCCTCTCCTCATCCAACAAGTAAGCATCAGTCTATGTAGGCTCTTGGCTCAATAAGAAAAAGTAAAAAATTTCTAAGGAGAAAGATTTTGGATGGTTTCAAAAGTTACATGAGAAAAAATTAAAGCTTGGGAGAATGTATAAACATCATAAGAGCATGGAATTAGTTTTTAAAGGTTACCTACAAGTGGATTTGGACAAAAATGCAAGAAAATAGGGGTTTTTAACCCCTTTTTTAGACAAGTTGAGTTGTTTAGGTACCTAAATGAGGGAGTATGACCTTAACCTTTGGTAAAAATCCTCATTATGAACTTATAAAACTCCCAAAACTCTCATTTTTCCATGGGAATAAGGGCTATATCTCTCTATTTTGTCTCAGAGATCTACCACTCATGAAAATCAAAACTTTGGTCTACCAAGCAAAAGATGAAAAAATGAGTGAATGACCTAAGATAAGGCCTTATAATCTTCAAGGAAAATTTAGTGATGTGTATGGAAGGTTTAAGGATTATTAGGAACACTCATACATGATCTAAACCCTTAGAGTGACTTTATTGTGCATGTATACAATCCAATTTGGTAGGGTTTCACTCGGCCAAGTTGACAAAAGAGAGGAAAAGTGATGAAAGGAGTGTTTGAGAGGTCATATGATGGATTGGTGAGTGTGAAATTTTTTAATAATCCATCCTAAGTATGTTAGAATAGTCCAAATGACCCAAACTTTTAGGGGGTATACCAAGCCCATTAGGCCTTAAGAAGACTCAAAGCCAATTGGGGGTCTATATGCATTTCTTGGACTTGATGAGTTATCCAAATGGTTGGAACATGTTTATGTAGTGTTTTTAGATTTTTATGAACTTTTTAAAGTATTTAAACTAAATGAGGATGGTTTTTAACCTAGAAATAACTCAAACATGAAATAAAATGGAGAAACCAAGTTAAGAGGTCAACTTATCAAGATCATATCTTTTCCAAGGCTATGTATGGGAACTATAGGAATGGAGGGAAGTTATTAGGGTCCATTTTAATCAAGTTTGTGGAATTTGTAGGTAGATTAAATGTTCAAGTCATATGAACAAATCTTAAGACCTAGAACTACCTAAAACCCTACTAAAACCTTGGTTATGATCTTATGAGGAAAATGAGCTTAGAGATCCACCATAATGGAATATTTTAGAAATTAAACCTATTGGATCATGGAGAAAACTCACTCAGTCTCTAACACATGCAAAGGATATGTATGAAACTATATGGATGGTATGAAAAATAGTGTTTTTCTAACCATTTTTTATATTTTGAAAGTTATATGAGGTTTGAGTAGATGAAATCAAGTTTTGAGGTAAGATAAATACCTATTATAACTCCATATGGTAATTTTATTCTATGAAAAAAATTATAAGTGTCTTAACTAGAGCTCTCCTTTTAGCCAGTTAAAATTGTGATGGTGAACACAAGGGTGAAAAGTGTGGAAACCTCATTTAGATGTCTTTTTAAGGTGAATTTTAGGAGTATAAGGCCATGCATAATTTTTATAGGTGTATTTAACTCTCTCCCATGTATTTTCATTAGAAACCAAAGGCATTTTAGAAGACAAATGTGAAGGGTAGAAGAAAAGGGAGTTTTTAAGAATGCAAGAAATGATTGCTTCTTTATAGAAGTTTAAAAATGAGTAGGATTAGAACCAATACATGAAATTACATTATTGAAGGCCTTTACTCTCATACCAATCATTAGATATATCCCTATTTAGAGGTGGGATGTTCTAACAGATACAAATTATGAAGGTAGTTTTTTGTGCCAAGATTGAGAGTTCTATGCCACTTTTCATAATTTTCATGGTTTATAAGGACAATTGGAATTTTTGACATATCATGGATCATTTAATGTCTCTATAAATTCATTTTTAACTTATTATCTCAATTTGACACATGTCCAAGTGACCTTTGGACTTCCTTTGTTTTGCCTCTCTCTCAAAATCTATAAATATGGACTCTTTTGCTTCTTTTTGACAACCTCCATTGGTTAATGGGGAAAATATAGAATTTTTTTTACTTTAAATACTCTTGAATAAATATAAAATTTATTTTTCCACTCACATGCTATACTATTGAGTATTGATTACAATCTTGTTGGTCTTGTCTAGTGAAAGATCTTCTTTTCTAACATGTTACTCTTGATTGTCTACCAAATGTGCAGAAAGGTTACTGTTATAGGTCTTTGTTAGTATTATTTTATATTTTTATAGGTGTATTATAAGTGTTTTATTAATGTATCCCTTCATGGAATCATCCATTACCCTCCTAAGTATCAAATACCTTCTTGAATCTAATATATGAAACATTGATGTGACAATGCATTCTAAGTTGTGAGTTTTGTGTGAGAGAGACTTTGTTTGTCTTTAAGTATTAGATATTTATTCAAATGGGAGAGTAATTTGAGGAGATTAAACATTTATGCATCACCATTTTTGTTTTTCTTAGTTTTTTTTCTTAACCCTTTTCATCCACAAGTTAATAATCAAGAAGTGCATCAAGGGAACCTGTCCTTCTAGAGATTCATCTCTCAACATTATCACCCATATAAAGAGGGATGTTTCCATTATTACACTTGGATGAGGAGATATAGGCATCTACTTAGAGGTGAAAATCTAAGTGTCAATAACTATGTCAAATACTTCACTAGCCCAATCCATAATCCCCTGAGTAAGAGTGTGCAATAGCTACCCTAAAAAGAACAACCTTTATCTGAGACTTATGAATTTCTTAGATCATTATATCCTTAGAATTATTAATTGTGTCTAATTATATATGTGCAATTTATTCTATTAATAGGCATAGGTTCTGAAAGCACATGTCTATTTAGAAACCAACTAGGGAAGTAGCTCTTGAAAACCATAGAGCCTTCTTTTTTGCCTTACGCTTCCCTCTTTTTTTGAGTTTATTTTGAGACATAACCAAATTATATTAGAAGACAACCATCCATACAACTCATGTATATATTAACTACCTTTTAGGGACCACACATCTATAAAAAAACCTTGTCAACAGCCTACACACCCTACTAGTTATTCCATCAATAGGTTGTCAAAGATCGCATACTTGCAACTTGTTCCTTGGGATGGATTTTACCTCCATTGAGATCCTAAAATGTTAGAGGATACCTTTTTAACTATGGTGTACATGAAATATGCATCAATAGTTTCACTGGTGCTAGAAGGAGGGCTTGAATCCTTGATAATAATAGTTATCTTTTACATATAGTTGTACTGGAGTCACCTAGGAGAGTGACCAGATCTAATTCCTAGGATAGTTTTCTAGTCTCACCCTTGACAAGTCATAGGAGACCTACAACTATGCCAATAGTCCAATTTTTGAACAATCCACCTCCTCCAATAAGAAACCCCTTACTCATAAGGAACCCTTTACCTATTATCTACCAATAGCTCAATAACCACTCTAGTTAGTTGGATCTATTATTGCCATCCCATGAGACATGCATGATTTACCTTATAATACTAAAAAGTACCTACCATCCTTTACTCCTTTAAGAGCAAGGATAATAGAGGAACATATCAAATCTTTCAAAACTAAATTAAGACTAATGAATTTTGTCCATGAATATGTTGCATGAAGAATATTCCCATTTACTTTAATGGACGTTTCTTATGATTGGTATTTAAATCTAATGGAAAATTCCATCACTTCTTGGGATGAATATCAATCAAATTTTCTTGCACAGTTTAGACATGTCACCCATCCTAGTTTAGTATACCGGTACTTTACCATCATGAGGAAAGAACCTAATGAGCCTATCTATGCTTTCAATGTAAGGTTATAGAAGATATATAACTAGTTGATCCCAATATATAAAATAGATGATCCATTAGCATTAGATATGTACAAAAATGCACTGGACCTAATCACTATCATGTTCCTAAGAAGAGAAGTTGTCAATAATTTGATATTAACATACAAAGAATTTATCAATATAGATAGGTAGCTTAATCCATAGATGCTTGGAGTGCCTAATGTTAATAATGGATTTATAGCACTCAATTTGGTACCACATGTGAATTAAAATGTTACCACATTTAATCAAAATCAATTGTATGCACTACCTCCATTGGCACAAAAAACATAGACAAATTTTAGCTTCTTAAACAATCATATGACAGGCAATAATTATTATAATAATCAATAATCAGCTACACTCTCCATTGCTATTTTACAAGGTACCAATTATATAAGGTTAGAAATGGATTCTATCCAAAAGATGGTTCAAAAGTTGAGAAATGAATTATTAAATATGAAAAGAAAGATGGGAAATAACAATATCCCAAATAAAAATTAGAATGTTGGATTCCAAAGATACACCAGACCTTTCAATAGAGCAAAGCAACCTAACAAGTTCCTAGAGATTAACATATTAGAAATGGCTCTTACCAATTAGTGTAAAATTCACAATACTTCCAAGCACAATGAGATTAACTACATTGAATTTTTCACATCATTCAAAATCTTTCAAATAGAAGTAGTCAGACAAGATTAGATGCATAATTTGCTTGAGCATCTCTAATTCCTATCTCTTCTTACACTACCATGTTATTTGAAACTCATGAGTTTCCCTTCCTTGGTGAAGATGATAATGAACCAAAACACAATATGGATGAATTTATCACTCTTTAGTAGTTCCAGAGAGGTGAATATAATATAAGGAATAAGCAACCACTTACAACATTGACTCCTCCAAATACCATGGTAATTCCTCCTAATCCTAAAGTAGACAAGAATCCACCCCATCCAATAAGGAGTGATCAGTCATAGACCAAGCAAGAACCAAGTAAAGGAAGATATAATATCATGGGAGATATGAAGAATATCAAATAGAATATAACTCTTCATGAGTTGGCTCAAATCCCTAAACATAAGGAGCTATTATGAAAGTTGATTACTGGAAAAGCTCCTATGGAAAGAAATAAATAAAGAATCTAAAAACAAAGTAAAGGTTACTAATACCAACATCATCTACAAGAGTAAGGTACAAGTTTTACCCTTCTTTTTGACTATGTGAGAATTCAGTAAGAACATTCATAATTATTTAGTTGATTTTAGAGCATCTGCAACTATCATGCTTGCATCCATATGTCAAAATCTAGGTCTCACTCTGAGTCCTTCAAAGAAAATGGTTTCATAATTGGAAATAATAGTAGTATTATTAGTTGGAGAATTGATCAATGTGAACATTCAAGTAACATTTGAACCATGAGTCTAGATGACTTATGATATTCTAGTGGTAGACATACTTGAAGGCTATAGACTATTGTTGAGTAGGGATTGGTCCAAAATGTTCAATGGATATCTCTTTATGGACTTATTTCATATATCATTTTCATAAAGGTGAATTACAAATCAAATCAGAATTGATAGAGAATCGAGAATGAAGTATCCCATTATATAATACAACATCAAGAATGAAGAGGTAAAGTATGAATCTTATAGCCTTGGTATTTATACTTTTACTACATAGAAAGAAGTACAAAAGTTATAACCTAAAGGTTCCATCAGTTGTGGACTTTACACTTTGATGGCATTATATCCAAGAAAGGATCAGGCATGGGAATTGAGCTAAATGATCCACAAGGCAAAAGGTTTTTGGCATCATACCAATTGTAATTTCCATGCACAAATAATATAGCTAAGTATGAGGCTTTAATTATGAGATTATAATTTTTACTTAAGAATAATGTAAATAAAATACTAGTATTTGGTGAGTCAGAACTAGTAATTAACCAAGCTAAAAATAAATATCAATGTAATCTATCTTATTTAAGGAGATACAAGCATAAAACATGGGACTACTTGAAATCTTTGAAGCTTTCAACATAGTAGCACTTCCCAAAGAGAAAAATAAAGAAGCTAATTCACTAGTTGCTACTACTACTAATATAGAGCCATTATAGGAATCTAAGGTAAAAATATTATCTAGTGAATTGGTACCTTGTCCCTCTATCCTAGATAACATAGAATAATTATAGGTCTTTGATGATGACTAATAAATTATTTATTTTTTAACTAATTTAGGGGAATTTGAGTCCTAAATCATTGATGACAAGGATATTAATCACCTTTGTCAAGAAGAATCAGATAAAGAAGGTATTCTCCAACTCAAAAAAAATCAAATTCTAGTCAGTTTGGTCTCTTTGGAAAGACTATTTGACATAGACCCACAAGCTTAGCAACTCAGGCAGTCCAAGGTCAATGAATCAAACTTTGGAAGATGAAATCTAGGAGATGAGAAAAACCCATGTTATTTTAATAATGGTCTCAATTTCACTCTGAAGGAGAGACAATGAGTGGAGGATATAATCATTCAGTATAGGGATATCATCACCTAGATATATGAAGACTTGAAAGTATATGACTCAGGTTATTACTCATATAATTTCCTTAAATCTAGATAATAATCCATTCAGGTAGAGGTAAAGGCCAGTCAATCCTATTCTGGATCCTCTCATTTAGAGAGAAGTGGAGAAGCTGTTAAGCACAAAAATCATCTTTTCATAAGACATTCTACCTGGGTGGTGAATTTGGTCCTAGTAAGAAAGAAGAATGGTGATATCAAATTATGTGTGGATTTTAGGAACCTAAACAAAACTTTTGAAAAGGACAATTATCCCTTGCCTTCTCTAGATGAGGTGATACAAATAGTGAGTAGTTTTGAAATAATGTCCTTTTTGGATAGATTTTTAGGTTATAATCAGGTACTAATACAATATGAGGATAGAATGAAAATGCCATTTACCATGAAGTGGGGAACTTATTCATATAATAGGATTCCATTTGGCTTGATAAATATGGGAGATACCTTTTAATGTGTCATGGATCATGATTTCAAATGAATAATAAGAAAATGCATAATCATCTACATGGATGATCTTATGGTATTTTTGAAGAATTTCAAAGACCACATAAGTCACCTACAGTCCATATTTGAGAGGTAAAAAATGTTTGGTGTTTTAGTAAACCTAAAGAAGAGCATATTTGGAGTGACTTAAGGCAAGATTTTGGGACACATCATTGCCAAGGATAGTATCACCATTGATCCAGACATAATTTAGGGAATTTAAAAAATTCAACCACCAAATAGTAAGAAGGAGCTCAAATCATTCTTTAGAAAGATTAACTTCATAAGGAAGTTCATCTTAGGATTTGCATAAATCATCAAGCCTCTGAATGCCATGATTAAGTAGGATGCTAAAATAGAATGGAAAATTGAATCCCAAAAGTCCTTCCAAGACATTAAAGATTCTATATCATAGGATCTAGTGCTGATTAGTACAAATTTTATGAAAGACTTCTACTTATATTCATTTAATTTAGAGCACACAATTGTAGCTATCATCACATATAAGAAGGATGAGACCAATCATCTAATTGCATTCATGAACACAAATATGAAAGATGTAGAGCTTAGATACTCCATGATTTATAAATATATTTTTGCCCTTATCAAGCTAGTGAAGAATTTTCAACATTACATCTTGAGGAATAAAACCATCGCCATTGTGCTCAATCCTACTGCCAAGCTCACCCTATCACAAAATGAATATGGAGAACATTGAGGTAAATGGATGACAAAGCTACAAGAATTTAACATAAAGATTAATCCAGTAAAGATCATTCAAGGTTGAGATATTGTTTAGATTATAACTAAACTAGATCCATGCATCATCATTGAAAAGGTATGTAAAGCTCAAGTATCTAAAGGATAATGGTATACTAATATAATATAGTATTTACTTATAAGAACTTATTCCCCATAGATCAATAGAGAGAGGAAGAGATATTTGAGGCTCAAAGTTGCTCACTACATGATCAAGAAGGGAATCCTCTATAGAAGAAATTATGAAGATAATTATCTCAAGTGTGTATTTGCAGAGGAAGTTAAATAAATATCAGATAACTTGCATCAGAAGATAGCTAGTGGTCATCCTTTTAGAAATACCATAGCCCATAAGATCTTAAAAATGGGTTGATATTGGCCAATAATTTTCAAAGATGCTTATATGCACATCAAAACATGCCAAAAATGCCAAGCTCTAGCCAAGAGAGAAGCACACACAACAATGCCTCTATAGCTAGTTGTTGAAGGAAGGTCATTCACCCAATGGGGTTTAGACTTCATTAGCATCATCAACCCAAAATCCTCAAATATCCATAAGTTTTTTCTTACTACTACATACTACTGCACTAGATGGACCAAAGCCATAGCCATAAAGAACTATAGAGCATAAGATGTGATTCACTTCTTGGAGGAACACCTAACAAATAAATTTGGCATGCCCATTTCTTTTCTTTGTGACAACGGACCAGATTTCATAGCAATAGAATTTATTGAGTGGGAACATGACAACCAAATTATTATTAAGTTAGATTTTAACTATTACCCCTAGGGAAATAGACTAGCAGAATCAATGGACAAGAATTTGATAGATGCAATTAAGAAATCAGTTAGGGACAAGCCCAAGGACTAACACAACTTGTTGAAGTATGCTCTTTCTGTAGACAAAATAAGATGCAAACAAGACCTTAAAGCTTAACCTTATCTATTTGTGTATTGATGCAAGCTTGTATTCCTAATTATGCTAAAGTTATCCACTTATCAATTCATGTAGGACTACAAGGAACTAGATGATAAAGCATAATCAAGATTGCTAGATAAAATAGAAATAGAAGATTCAAGGGATGAGGCCTTATAGACATTCAATAAACATCAAGATGTGGTTAAGAGGTGGTTTGATAAAAGATAAAAGGTTAAATCATTCTAGATTTCAGATCTGGTGTTACTTTGGGAAAAAGCCTATGAGAAGAAAGGACAATATGACAAGTTTGCCCCACAATGGATTAGACCATACCAAATTTTAGAGATCATGGGAAATAATGAATTTTATCTTAAGGACCTCTAAGGAAATGAGCTTACATATCTAATCAATGGATAGTTTGTGAAGCATTACTTCAAGGTTGTGCCATCTATTGATGTTACTAAGTAATAAGGGACATATTAATGTAGCTATAGGATTAGAATCGATTTCATGATTTTTTAGATTAGTTTATGGATTTCTTAGATTATTTTTTTTTTAATTTCTTAGATTAGTTTCTATTTTTATTAAACTATATTTATATACTTTCATATATTAGTTTCCTACTTTCTAAATTAATCTATCTTGCTTTCAGTATTTTGGTTTCATAGATTAGATTTCATGCTTTCTATATTAGATATTAGTTTTTTCTTAATTAAGTTCTTTGATTTCTTAGATTAGTTATTCTTTGATTTCCTATGATGATCAAAATTATGTTTGATTTGACTATAAACAAGTTAAAATCTAGACCAACTGAACTTAAGACTTGTAGAAAGGGGGAAAAGTAAAATTAAAATCTTGACATTTTGGGACTAGTTTACAGATTTTAGTCTTCAAGATGAAGGTAGGTAATCATGGATTATTCTGGATGGTGTCATAATTGAATACTTTTACCAAGAATGTGGAAGTTTCTCTCATATTAATTTATACAAATTTAATTTTTTTCTTATTTTATTGGATCAAATGCACTAATTACATTAAATACCTATTAGAAATGATAATTTTGGGTATAGGTGTGGCTAGGAGGGACATTATAGTAATGATTTGTTTTATAATCATACCATCTCACTGGGATTCTAGGTCTTCTCTTTTCTATTCAAGAATAAAAGAAAAACAAAAGAAGGAAAGAATCAATGAGTTCAAAAGAGATAAAGAAAATCAAAAGGCTTGTATGATTAAATAAAGTCAATATACCACACATCATGATTAAAAAAAATAATAATGGAAAGAGAAGAGAAGGATCCCAAGGTATCTCTATTAGGGATATAGAAACCTAGCTAGAAATAGAGCAATGCCTAAGCCTCCCTTATTTTTGAGCTTTAATAGATACTAGAATAAAAACTACAATGTCATCAAAGCCTTTGAAAACCTCATCATAGCAAGGTTTAAATAAACTACATGTTTAACACATGGATCTAAGAGATTTGAAGGAAAGTATGTTGTGTGAAGGAACTTAGGAGTATCTTTCATGTTTTTGATTTAAGTATTCTTCCATGACACACATCATGATTAATTTAAGATTACAAACTAGATTTTTGGGTTCTTGAATACTCATAAGTATTCCCCCTATAAGTAACCATTTATTGTACCCAACATCCCCCATCTTTCGATAATCGGGACCCAATTTTTTCAAACTATGGTCTTGAATATGATCCCCTCTTCTATAGGTTTATTCAAGATCTAGGAGAATACTAATTATTGGCCCTTTCATAATTTAGAAAGATGGCATTGGTATTGTGTTTATATTTGACTTGTTTGTCTTGGGGTATTTCTATTGAGATTATCATTTTTAGACTTATGCAATTTGTCTTTATGGGTTTCATGTTTTTATGCTTGTTATATCAGGTATTTTTTCCAACTTATCTCTATTGGACTTATCTTTATCAAAAATTTTACCTAAAGTGGTTGGTTTTTGTTCAGGCTTTTTGTCATGAACTTATCTTTTTATAGAAAATTGTTATAGACATTTTGTTTGAAATAATTTCCCTGATAGATTTGGGTCTATGGGATTTTTACCATGGGCATTTTTCCTAATGAAATATATTTTCCCATCAAAATTTTGGACTTTCCCTTCATAATTTTGAACATTCCTTCAAACTTTTTACAATTTCCCTTCAGCCCCCTTCAACCTACCCTTCAAATTTTTTATTGTAGCCCTTTGCCTTGCCAGATTTACCATTTAGGACTTTTGTCCTGGGCCCTTTCTCCATTGAAATGTAACCTAAAAAGTAGATTCTTTGGTAATTTTTTCCATGAAGTAGACCCTTCAAAAAATTTTGCACTTACCCTTCGAGATAATTGTCTTGGGCACTTTACCTGATAGAATGATCCTTCAAGTTTTTTTGTCAAAGGCTAATTCCTTCAGACTTTTTATTTTAGACATTTTGTCTGATAGAATTTCCCTTTAGCCCTTTTGAACCTACCCTTTAGTATTTGTGAAAATTACCCTTCAAACCTTTTGCCAAGGGCATTTTCCCCTTTGAACATTCCTTTAGACATGTTATCTGAGACATTTTGGCCCTTCAAACATTCCTTCAAACATTTTGATTAAGACATTTTTCTTTTTTCACCTACCCTTTAAGTCTTTTGTCCCAAGCCTTTTTCCCTTCAAACATTCCTTTGGGACTTTTGTCCTAGACACTTTATCCTCCAAGGGACCCTTCAAGATAATTTCCTCAAAAATTTATTCAATGAAATTGGGTATTTGGGAGAATTATTATGTGCATTTTGTATGAAAGAATTCCCTCGATGGAATTCATGCCTCACATAAAAATCCCTCAACATTTCCCTCACAATAATTGCCTCAAAATAATACCTTACCTCCAAGTGGAACCTTTTCTTAGAAAACATTTTTGAGCTTAATTTAATATTTTAGCGTAGGTCTCAATCATATTTTATTCATACAACTAAGACCTTAGGCTAGAATATTCATGAAAGGTCCTTTATATATATTTTCTAAACTATTATGCTAAGTCATCTTTTCATTTGTGATTTTAGAGTGGAGTTAACTAGGAAATGATAAATTTCAAGCTCGTAGGGAGTTAAGGTGATGTGACAGTCACATGGACATCTTTGATAGTTGTGTGAACATCAAAATTAAGCTCAAAGATAAAAGGTTTGGCTTTAAATTTTGATGGTCATGTGGATGTCATTGATGGTCACAAGGATGTATTTGATGGTAGTGGGAATGTCAAATTTAGGCTCAACAACTAAAAGACATGGGATTGAATTATGATAGTCACATGGACATCCTTGATGTTCGTGAGGATGTCTTTGAAGGTCGTATACATGTCAAATTTAAGAACAAAAAGAAAATGATAGGGGATTAAATTATGACGGTCATGTGAATGTCATTGAAGATCACAAGGACATCATTGAAGATCATGTAGGTTCCAAATTTAAGCTTGTAAATTAGTCATTTAGATTCAGAGGTTAGTGAGCATAGGAAGATCAATGGCTAGTATTTATTTGTATATTTGATCTGATGGTGCAATATTTATAGAGACTTTTAAAAGGAATAAGGATGTGATAAGTGTCAAGCTTATAAGATTCAATGAGTCAAGCACCAAGATATATGAACTGCATTAACTTGAGCACATACGATCGATGGCACGAGATCAACATAGACTTTTCAAAGATCTTAGAACTAGTGAAAAGATTTCAAGTATCAAAAAAAACATTTGAAATAGGACCATGAATAACATAAAGACCCCATGGATATGCTAAGTGATATGTTCATGTTCCATCATGTAGAATATCTGATGGTGTGAGTTGACAGTGGGATTTTCCAAGATCTAGGCCCAATGAGGTAGGGACACATGTCTGAAAGGCTATAGTTACATGGCTTTTCAAAAGTAAATTAAGTGAACACTATCAATTATTTCAAGTTAAGACCCTATAAATCCTTACAAAGGGATATTTTATAAAGGCATGGGTGACATGCAATGAAAAATTCAGTTAGATTAGTCATAGTTAGATAATGTCACTGGTTGTAAAACATTGGTAAAGTGGTATTTGTCTTAGACATATGTCTGAGTTCCACTTAAAAATGGATAACTTAAAAATCAACAGGTTGTTCCCATAACCTATAAAATGAGGTATTGTCATGAAATTTAAGCTATAATTGTAAAAAGTGCCTTTATACATATGCACATGTTACATATATTTGGCAAAGGCTATTTTAAATTGATAACTATAATTGGACCCTTACACAGTTTTCAACCACAGTTAAAACTCAAGTTCTGACTATTACATGTAATGACCTTGCATGAACTTGGAGGATAACATGACCCCTTCCCCAAATATATATATAAATAATTTTAATCCAACTTGGATTGAAGGTTAGAGAATTTTGAATATAGAGTAGTGAAGCAATTTTGATTTTTAACTTCATGTGTTTGTGTATTTTCTTTCCAATTTCTATGTAATTAATTATTACTCTCTTTGGTTGTATGTTTTAATAATATTTAGTATGCAATAGATACAAATATATTCTTGATTATTTTGATTGATGTACTAATTTTTATATGTGTAATAGCTATTGAAAGATTGGTTAAAATATTAGTTAAGATAGTCAAGTCGATTGATTCATAATTCTAAATATGCACTAATACTTTCTTTGATGTAGTTTTCTATGTGTGTGCAATAGCTACCTTAGATACTTCATTAGCCTGAGCCATAATCTCATAAGTAAGAGTGTGCGATAGTTTCCCTAAAAGGATAAACCTTTGTCTGAGGCTTGTGAATTTACTACATCATTATATCTTTAGACTTATTAACTGTGTCTAATTGTGTGTGTGAAATTATTGCTAATAATAGGCATAGGTTCTAAAAGCACAAGTTTGTTTAGAAACTAGCTAGGGAAGTAGCTCTTGAAAACCATTGAGCCTTCTTTTCTACCTTACCCTTCCCTCATTTTTTTATTTTTTTGAGAACTACCCACCTTATATTATAATCCAACCTATTGTCCCCCAAAAATAGCTGTCATTTTTGGGACAACATTTGAACTATTTTGGTCTTACAAACCAAAATTGTCTCTTCCATTTCTAAAATTTACCCTAGACATTTAGATTCCTCATTTTCCAAGCTTCTCAGAAAATCTACACACTTTGCAAGTCAAGCTCAATGGGTTTTACATGTTGATTTCTATGGACTTTGTATCTACAAACTCTACATGCAGGTTCATTTACACAGGTTCGAAGATTTATGCAAGCAATTTCAGTCAAAAGAATTGATTTTTAACACTTGGTCATTTTTTAGGATTGGTTCAGAGCCTCAGTTTAGTTGAAAATCTTCATCAGCAAGCATCTGAGTATAAAAAGAGACTTGAGCCATTGAACCGTTGAACTATTGAACCACTTTGGTTCAAAGGTTCAATAGGTTCAAAGTTCAACAAGTTCAACACCTTTGGCAAGAGTTAAGCACTTCATCAAGGTTCAAAGTTCAATCAATTCAATTGGTTTATCAGCTTCAAGACACTTGGCCAAATCAAGGCAGCTTGAACCATTGAACCGTTGAACCATTAAAACACTTTGGTTCAAAGGTTCAATGGGTTCAAAGTTTAATGGCTCAGTTCAACAACAGGTTAAAAGACATTTTTCAAAGCTTTGTTTGAACCATTGAACCAAAACTTGGTTCAAAATCTTGGTTCAACGAAAAGTTCAAAGGAGTAGTTCAAATGCAAGTTCATAATGTTTGGTTCAATGCTTAGTTCATCGGCTTATTTCATCCAATTGAACTATCGGCTTGAACCATTTTTGGTTCAACTGATTGGTTCAACCGATTGGTTCAATGTCTCAGTTCAATAGAATGGTTCATCACCAAAGTTCAAAGGGGTGGTTCAATACAAAAGGAAACTTCTCGAAGGATAAGTGCCCTTGCGGAGGACACTTAATCAATAAAAGCACCCTTCGAAAGGGTCATTTTTCAAGGAAGCTGAAAGGTAATTATTTTAAATTTTTTTAAGACATTTAAAATTGTCTAAGGCATAATTATTTCATATTTTTGTCTGAAGGAATTCCTTCGGACAAAAAGTCTGAAAGAAATCAAAGAAGCAAATGTGGGAAAAATCCAAAGACTTGTTCAAAGATTTGGCGAAACAAATAATTTTGTGGACTTTTTGTCCACAAGAATTTTCCCTAGGCTTTTTGTCTATGGGAATTTTCCCTAGGGAAATGTCTGTGGGAAAATTTCACATGAGGAAACATTCATGAGAGAAAGCCTAGGGATTTGTCTGCGAGAACTACCAAGGCAAAGGGCTATCGACAGACCTTGAAGGGCAGGTGCCCTTGCGGGGGACTCTCAGTGGCCAAAGTAAAGGGCTATTCTGACTCAACACAGGTCATTTCTCAAGGCTTAAAAGGGAAAATCCAATATAAAATAATAAAAAGTTAAAATCCGAAAGAGGACCAAGGGGTGACGCACCCGAAGACGTCAAATTCAAGACAGTGAACTAGCCGTTGAGAGCACATGAACGAGCATGTAAATGTCAATTTTAAATTCCATGAAATATCCATTGATCCTTTGAATTTATAGACCCAAATGTATTCCCAGAATTCAAGACCAAAACTAGCTGAAAGTTAGGAAAGATAGAACAATGAATGAATCTAAGGCCCGATTCAATTAACTAGAAAAGAAAGAATAATGAAGACAAGATCAGACTGCCAGGTGGACATTGAAAGTTGCAATCTTTCAATTACATTTACATTGATAAAATAAAATGGGTAAAATGCCCCAAAGTTCCAGCCTATCTTCCTAATAGTTCCCAATGCATCATGATGTATTACTATTCCTAATTCCTTCTTGAAGTGGCTATATAAGGGACTTTCTTTCATTGTAAATGGATCTCTTTTTTGACAATCTGAACGAAACTCTGCCCAAATTGTGAGGCATCATTGAGACTTTGTACTCAGTCTGTTGATCATATTTTGTTATTGGAATAAGAAAGCAAGGAACTTTTTTAGACTTTGTGCTATGATATCTTTGTTGTTAAGGAAAATGTTCTTATGTCTTTTTCCTTGATATATTTTTTGATTCCATTAATTTAACAAGCAGGATTAGTAAAATTGTTCAGGAAGGTGTCCTAAAGAATCAACTGTGGAGAAAATTTGTGCCCCCATAGCTACCTTCAATGTGTTTTCTTTTCATTGATGTGTAAAGGCCTTTGGGATGACTTTGCACCCTCATTGTCCTTCATATATTACTCTTGAGCATTTTAGGTGGAGGCTTTGTGCTATATCTTGATTTGCTAGTTACTACATCCTCAGTTACATTCTACTTTTATTCCTAGGAGTATTCTTGTGGCTGGCTAAATAGTTATTTTGAAAGAAGAGGAGTACTGTCTATCATTTCCCTTGAATTTTTCCTTTGTTTTGCACACATCATCTTTGAAGAAAGAGAGATGGATGTTTTGTCCTACCCTTGAGTATTATTATATATATATATATATATATATATATATATATATATATATATATAACATATCCATAGGGAACCTCCCCTTGATGAGAGGAGAGATCAGTCTCCTTCTAATGTGATAAACTTACACATTTGGATGACTAATCTTCCTACTTTGGCTGATCAGACCTATTTTGTCTACCAGTATATTGATAGACAAAATATCCAACCAACACAACCATCTATATAACTCATGTAAATATTCACTTCCTTTTAGGGACCACACCTTTATCAAAAAACCTTGTCAACAACATACATGCCCTACTAGCTATTCCATCAAAAGGTTGTCAAAGATCACATACATAAAACTCATGCCTTGGAGGGGAGTTTACCTCTATTGAGATCTTAAAATGTTAGAGTCTACATCACTGACTTTTGTGTGCATAAAACATGCATCAATAATCTCCATGAACTTGTATGTTTATTTTAGTCTCATTTTTTTGTTATACCTTTCTCCACATCAGTTTGTTTACCCTCTTAATTCACCTTATCTCTTGAATAAACTTGAAAAATTATTCCATTATCATTATAACACTTTTTCCCATCCAACACAACTGTAATATCATGTAAACATGTCATTTACTCACCTTGTCTTGAACTCACTTGCTTTTCTTTGCCATGCTTGATTATGAGTTCTTGTGACTCATCCTTTCTCTTCCTCATTTTCCTATAAGGTGAAACTTGTTATTTATATTCCATACATATAGTATTCATATTATCTATGCATGTCATTCCTTGTTTATGAGATTTAATCACCTCATCATGGCTACCATCAACTATGCCATCCAACTCTTCTTTGATCTCACTTGCCTCTTATTTGATCTCACTCATGAGATTTTCATGTTGATATTCACCTACTTGAATCCATTTCAAAAGAATATAAATATTATCTATAACCTTCAATTCCTCCTCTAATATGAGAGCATCTATTTCTTCATAATCTTCATCAAATCTTGGCTACCATCAACTATGCCATCCAACTCTTCTTTGATCTCACTTGCCTCTTATTTGATCTCACTCATGAGATTTTCATGTTGATATTCACCTACTTGAATCCATTTCAAAATAATATAAATATTATCTATAACCTTCAATTCCTCCTCTAATATGAGAGCATCTATTTCTTCATAATCTTCATCAAATCTTGGACCATATTATTCTTTACCTTTTTGGGCACATTGATTCAAAACTTGTCCTTGGAATCCCTCATTTATGAGAGACAAATCAATATCATTCTTCATCAATTAAATTTTTTTAATCACTTTATAAGGTGTTTCATCTTCATCTTGCCTTTCCACAAACCCATCCATCAATGTTATTATTTTTATATACAAAATATCTACACTATTTGAGGGCTACACTTTACTCTTTACTTATCCAATCTACATGTTAGATTTTTTTTTTTCAAATTCACATTCATAATCAATGCTTAAGCATTCATTTACCTCCATATAGGACTATTACAATCTTATATTTGATCTCATGTCTCCTTGGTTTGCTATTTTATCTTCTTTGTGTGCCTATTCTCTTGATTTAGCTGAAATTCTTGTCATAGCATCATAAAATTATTCTTCCATCTCATCCTTAGTATGTTTATATTCCTCAATATTCAGCATCTTGACTTATTGAACTAGGTTTTTTCCTTTGTCAACTTTATTCCTCTTTTTGGGTGATGTACTAAACCCATCCTTCACAAGCTTTAATGCCTTATGATTGAGCTTCATCAAACTTTGGCTTATACCTGTATACATACTCTCAAATGAAACATTATAATACAAAAAAAGAGACCATATTATCTCCATGAATGTATCTTTCATAGACATTCTCCTCTTCTTATTATCTTCTCTCTCAAATACTTCTATTAGAATTTATCCCTTCATATTCTCTTCAATGAGAACTCTCTTATCAACTTATTTATTTTTTTGATCTCTTAGCAACTCTTCATCTCTCATGATACTATGGGATGTACCCTCTATTTTATTCTCTTTTCTTAAGGAACTCATCTTATACCTTTTCTATTTCCTAAGTATCTCTATGGGCCACTTTAGATTCTTATTCACATTACAACCAATCCATTAGCTTCCTTGATATTTCATGAGCTTCACCATGAGATATATCTTTTCTAAACTCTGCCCCAACTATATTCTTACCTCTTTCACCTCTTCTTTTACATCCATATTCTCTCTTTCTCTTCACTTTTTAGGCCTTGTTCAGACAACTCTCTTAGAAAAATTCTTACTTTTCTCTTAGATCTCTCTTGAATATTTTATCTTTCTCTATTACTTTGTAAAAGACTTCTCTTATCCCTCTTAATTCTCTCTTGGAGTCTTCCTCTTCTTTTCTCTTTATATTCAATGCTCTTTTCACTCTACCTTCTCTAATTTTCTTTACTAGCTTCAAGTATTCACATTTGACTTAGGGGATTTAATTATTCCCTTCACCATTTCTTCAATTTATCTATAATGACCTAAATAGGTCATACCTATACCACACTTTTTTCCCACAATACCTTAAAATGTCATCTCATACAATCCTCATAACATATTGTGCCTATCTCAAATCAACAAGCTTTAACAACTCAAAATAGATTGAAACTAAGATTTTACCTTGATATGATACCAAATGATACTTAAGTACATGGGAAATATTCAAAATCATCATCTCTTAGATATGAACTTGCTTGATCAACTTATTGATGCCTAGCTTTGTTCACTGGGTTCAATCTTCAATCTAGTCTTTCAATTGTTCATTGGTCTTTATAGCCTCCTCTGCTATAAATATATTTAAAAAACATCATATATATATATATATATATATATATATATATATATATATATATATATATATATATATATATATATATCATTATAACTTTCCTAAACACATGAAACATCCACATAACTCATTCCATTCATTCTCCTTATCATCTTCTACTCACTCATTCACTAGCTCCTCACAAGTACATACCTTAGGGCGTAAAACACCAAATCTTGATATTGGCCTCATAAACATAACCTGACTTCTTGGATGATTTATTATGTGATTAATATATTTTCCTTTCCCCTTATGTCCTCTTATTAACTCTCTATCCTTCCATTGCACTCTTCAACCTCATTAGTGCCACCATTCCCTTATAGCCTTTTTTTCACCTTTTACCTTTATTTGAATAATATGTAATTTATCTAAAAGATATAAAGTCATATTTTGACACCATATATCTTTTTACAACATACCATAAAGTTTAAATGTTTAACACTCTCTATAGATACCCTTTCCTCCATAAGCACCCTACCAATTAGGCCTATTAGCCCTCATTACATTTGCTCAATAATTAAATCCATAATTTATCATAAGGTATCAGAACAAAACCTTATAAATCAATTTACTCATGGTAAAATACATAATATTAAAAAAATTGGTCTTGTTTCACTAGTTATAACTCAATATATAAGGGTTATTGTTTGGAAACCCTAGCTAGTGTAAAGCTACAGGCCTATACAGGCTGAGAGAGGTTAAAAATCCTTACCTTTAGGTTTAGGTCATATCCATGAAAACTAAGACTTTCATAAGTTATTATATAATAATTCAAAACTTTATAAATATTTATTTATTCACATTCAAGTTTGTTATGACTTATAACAACACAAACACATTAATTCTGTATATCCTTTAAGGGATTGTGAAATGGTTTAGTAGTTTGTTTATACCTCAAGAAGTTTTAAGACTTAAAAATGGGTATTATTAAGGTTTTTAAAAATTAACTCATACCTTGACTCCATAAAATCAATTACCATTCATTCAAACATATACACTCTATCATTACATCTTGACTATGTGAGAATAAGGGTTTCCTTATTATCTAATAGAGTTCATTATTTATGATGGATTATGTATTGAGTTTTACCCTTAACATTGAATTAAAACCAAATAAAATTCTATAAAATTTTAACATACTTCCATCTACCAATCATCATCTCAACATATCCATAGTATATACCTTATGAAATAACAACTTACCTTCAAATTTGACTGTCACAAACATGTATGCAGAGTTTGAAGACATGGATCACTCTTTCTTAAGTAACTTTGATTATTAAAAATATATTATATCACTATGGGTCTAAAGGATTAATAAATTAATAATAAATTCACCATGGAGTCCTTATTTGTACTATTTTTATAAACCAACCAAACTATCTTCTCTTTGACTATAACCCTATACTTTCTTGAGTGTCACCTATAATCCATTGTTCCAACTTGTAACCACACACAAATTAATATTTATATATCCTTAAAGGATTTTCAAATTAAATATAAAATTAATAAAATTCCATATACATATCAAGGGAGAGTAGACATAGTGACCAATTATATTTATTACTATGAATCATTCATTATTACATACATAGTCCATGAAAGGACTCAATCACCTTCTTGAAAGGTTTTTCAATATTATTTTCATTACTCCCTATGTTTATTTATTTGATATATCTCCTCTCTCCATACTCTTTCACAACCTAAAACTGACTTACAACTTACTTCTCATCAAAATTCAACATTGGTTATGGTAGTTACACCAAGACTCCCTTACAATAACCAACTCAATGTGTGAGAGGTAATTACACTTTTTAACATAACTCTTTATTTTCATAAATTTAAGGAATTAGACACATTATTTTATCCAAACACTATTTACATGACTCCCTATACCCTTGAACCAATATTCTCTCACACAACCACATCATACTATGCTTATGGTCCTCCTAGGTTTAGTTTAAATATTTTAATTTTTGAATTTACACTTTAGAGGGAAAACTCTAATACTCTCCAAATGCACTCTTGACGAATACAAATAAATATAAAGACTCATGGACCATATAATATGTTTCACACACACTTATACCCCAAAATATACCAACTTTAACCTCTATCTAATACATGACTTTTCAACAACTCAAAAGTGATGTTTGTATGTTTGATACTCCTATATCATACTCCCTAGGAGGGAGAAAATTTGAATGGTAACATAAACAAATTATTTATCTTTTTATAATTTTAATTTACTTGTATTTATTTTATATCTTACTCTTGAATTTTCTCATGTTATTTTTTTCCATTCTATCCTTCTTAGTCTTCAACACTCTATTCTTTACTTTCTTCTTCCACCTTCTTTTCAACTCTTTCTCAACTTCAAGTATAAATTTATCCACTTCATTCTCAATAAATTCATGGTTTTCATACACATATTAATCATTATATTTATCTTCACTTTTTTATACATCATCAACCATTTTAATTTTGTGAGTGTTATGAGACCAAATTGCCTCTTCATTAGCTCCATGGGCTTGTATGTTTGTTTTAGTCTCATTTTTAGATGTACCTTTCTCCACATCAGTTTATTTACCCTATTCATTCAAATTACCTCTTTAATACACTTCTTGAAAACTTATTACATTATCCTTATCATAATTTTTCCCATCCAACACAACTACAATATCATGTAAACATGTCATTTTCTCACCTTGTCTTGAAATTGCTTTCTTGTATTTTCCATGCTTGATCATGAGTTCTTATTACTCATCCTTTCTCATATTAATTTTATTATGATGTTCAACATATTATTGTTGATACACACCTAAAATATTCATATCATTCATGTATGTCAATCCTTGTTTATGAGATTTAATCACCTCTTCATGGCTGCCATCATCTATGCCATCCAACTCTACCTTGACCTCACTTGATTTTTATTTGAGATCACTCATGAGCTTCTCATGATGATCTTAAATTTATTTCATCCCTTTAAATTTACTTAAAATATTCTCTATAACCTTCAATTCCTCCTCTAACATGAGAGCATCTATCTCTCCTCAATCTTCATCAAATCTTGGAACATATTATTCTTCACCTTCTTGGGCACTTGATTCACAACTTATCCTTGGACTCCCTCATAAAAAAGAGTCAAATAGATCTCATTCTACTGAATTTCAAGTTTATAAATCAATATATAAGGTGATTCATCTTCTTCTTGGCTTTCTAAAATCCCATTGATCAATGTTATTATTTATATATACAAAATATCTGTACTATTTGAATCATTTTCATATACATCATCAAACATAACATTATAATTCAAGCCTTAAGAACACTTAGATTATTCATACTTATCATCTTTCTCACTCATTAAACTACTTAGCTACAATATCATCTCTTTGTCCTTGCTTGGCTTTATGACTTCAATTTGATTTTTAATATTCCAATCTTCTCCTATCTTTATGATTTATTTAGGTAGACATGTAAAATTAGATTTTTGCAACCTTCTCATGCTCTTCATGATCCATAACTTGATTTCCCATGCTTAGAATAAAATTTTCTTCTTGTCTTATCTTCTTATTTATTCTTGGCATGATATCCCATCATGCCATCTTGATGTATTCTACCTTTTACACTTTGCCTATTTGTTTTTTCTTGTATTTCACCTATATTCTTGCCTTGCATAACTTATTTCTCTAGTTTCACCTCCTCTATCTCACTAACTATTGATTTAAGGAATTTAGGAAAAACATAACCATGATCTTGTACTCTCTTTGAGGGCTGCACATTACTCTTTACTTGTCCAATCTATACGTTAGCTTCTTTCTTTTTAAATGAATAATCATAATTAATGTTTAAGAATTTATTTACCTCCATATAGGATTAATGAAAGTTCATCTTCTCTCTCATGTATCCTTGGTTTTATATCTTTTCTTCTTTATGTGTTTCTTCTCCTAATTTAGTTTCAATGCTTGTCAAAGCATCATGAAATTATTCTTCCATCTCATCCTTAGTATGTTGATATTCCTCAATCTTCACCATCTTGACTTCTTCAATGTTGTTCCTCTTGTTGGATTATGTACTAGACCCATCCTTCACAAGATTTAAGGCCTTATACTTGGAATTCATCAAACTTTGGCTTATACCTACATACACACTTTAAAATGCAACATTAGAATATAAAACAAGAGACCATATTATCTCCATAAATGTCTCTTTCATAGACATTCTCCTCTTCTTCTTGTCTTCTCTCTCAAATTCTTCTATTGGAATTTCTCCCTTCATGTTATCTTCAATGAGAAATCTCTTCTTAACTTCTATATTTTTTTACTCTCTTGGAAACTCTTCATCTCTCATACATCTCTGGGTTGTACCCTCTCTTTTCTTCTCTTTTCTCAAGGCACTCATCTTATGCCTTTTCTCTCTCCTAAGTAGCTCTATGGGCTATTAGAATGTGGTCATTGTTGTCATGTTTTGTCATTGATGTCTAAGGTTGACTTGGTTCTTAGATGTATTAATGATAAAGAGGTAATTTTGATGGTGATGAGAGGTTATGGCATGAGTGCAGGACTATGAGGTGATAGAGAATGATTTGAGGGTGTTCTAGTTATTTTGGTGAGGTTCTGGTGAGGTCCTAGTTATTTTGAAGTGAAGAAAAGTGTAATTATAGATTTTAAAAATCCATACTATCATAAACTAACATTAGAGTATGATTAGATCAAAAATTTTGAGCATTTGTTATGATAATTTAAGAAGTCAACTTTGGTCAAAGGGATACATGGAGGTTTTGATAAAAGTGTCATGTTGGTCTCCAAAAGTTTGGTGTCTTGAAAAGGTTTCTAATTCACATTATAAGATTCCCAAGTTACTCCTATGTACTATGATGTGTTACAAGCCATATATTTTAAGCCTCAAAAAATAGTCATTAGGACTCAAAATTATAATCATTGTAATTCAAATTCAAATGACTGTGTAAGTGGATTCGAGACACAAAAGCAAAGTATGGCCTATAGAAGCCATGGAAATGGTCAAATCAGGTTGGTATAAAAAATAAAATTGGAGTGGACTATGTGAGGATCATCCTCAAAGTGATTAAATTTTTTGAAAGTTTGTATAGTTGAAATAAATGTGGGTAAACTTCAACTTTTGTTCACTGTGTTTTGTACTAATGAACTTGAGAGAAGAAAAAGTGGATTATAACTTGTCTAAAGCAATTGGTTTGATGTTATCAGGATTGGATCATGTTGATAACTAGTTTTTGTCTTGTTCTATACATTTAATAAGATTAGGGAGTGTGATTTTATGCATGAAATTTATCATGAAAGTGACTGTATTCTTAAGTTCTTTGTGAATGGTAGACATGGGTGACTTGTTTGAGTTGTATAGTACTTTTGGTCCATTAAGGTGATTGATATAAGTGAATATAGGTATTATTTAGGTCATGAAATTATTGTGTGATTAGTTTTATTCATTATTTTTGACCTCAAAAGTGATGAATGAGCTTAAGACTCATAGGATAGTGAGATGAGGGTTTTAATTCTTCTAGTGTCTTTAAAACCTAAGGTGTGTTCTCATAATTCTATTGAATCTATTATGACTTATTGATCTTAGTGTTATTTTGGTAAGTTAGTTTCAATATTTTCTTTAGTTGATGACATGATTTTAATGCATGTTTGAGATCATGGTGAGGTCTAAGAATCAAGACTTATAATTGTTGATCAAGAGAGTTGTAGATTGGTCTATATAACTAATGCCATTGGAGGTAGAGAAAGTTGCTCATGAAGATCAATGGTCTTGTGTTTATCAATGAGTTAAATGACAATTGTTGGTGTCTTGATATTCTTCATAAAACTTATGAATATGGTCATTCCCTATATCATGATAAGAATCTAGTAAGCTTGAATAAGATTGATCTGGTGATCATTGAAGTTGTGTCATGGATTGAAATGGTCTCTTGATCTCTTGGTGACCTCATAAGGTCATGATGATATGTAGTGTCATGTTGAAAATGACATGAAGATTTTCATATTATTCTAATAATGAAATTTATTAAGTGATCATATCAAGGCATTGAATGTAATTATGAAGAGTTGATTCTTTGAGTCTAATTAAAGAGTTTCTTGGAGGTTTTAGTGTTGTTTATGCATAAAAATGACCTCAAGGTCATGAAGGATTAAGTTTTAATGATTAATGTGTCTATATTTAAATATCATGAAAGATTAATTGGCATGATAGAGGTCTATCACTATGCATGAGGTCTCACAGACCTATTTGACTATATGTTTCCTTAAAGAAGATATGAAGTGTTCTGAGTCATGATGGCTTGTGAAGATTGAAGCATAGATTGTTGATGCATATGAGGATGGATATGAATATGAGGTCATGAGGTTTATACTCAAATATTTATTTGGATATGAATGATTGTTTTAAGGAATATTATGCTTCATTTATTCAAGATAGTGTTTTGTGATAATTAGGTCTTTATGAGACCTATTGGTAGCAGGAGGGCTAATGGAGTCTTCATGAGGTAATCAAGTGACTTGTGGGTTATAAATCATGAAGAATGAGATAATTTTTTTTAAATGTTTTTTTTGTTTATTGAGGGATATAGGGTTATAAATATTCCAAGTGAAGCGTGTGTCTAAGTGAGATCTAATGCATTAGGCCTATTGAGTTGGTATGAGCCATTTGAAGCATGGATGACCTAATGAGTGATTTTATATTGAATATAACGTGTACTAATTGATTTTTTAGTGTTTAAAAAAGTGTTGTTATGTGTTTTTAATGATAAGAGAGTATGTGAATAAGTGTCAAGTATAAAAAGAAGGCTAATTATGCTTGTTTGGGCTATTTAGTGAATTGAATATTGAAGCAAATGGAATAAAATTTTATAGAGGTGTGAGAGGCCATATAGACCATCATAAAATAATGTTAAAAATGTGTTAAAGGTATAAATTTTTTTTAAGGTGATGAGTTAGTGAATTGCATTATACCAAGGGTATCTAAGCCTAGGTGACTAGTTGAGAGATGCAAATGTAAAGCAAATGAGAAGAGGATTGTATGAGATCATCTTAGAGGATTAGTGATGTGTTCTTGGTGTGTTTTAGGTCTAAAATTATGTATAAGGTTTGATTTATTTTTGTGCTAATGATATTTTTGAGTATGAGATCTAGTTGAGTGAAGAATAAGAAGGGTAATTTTATGCTTGTTTGAGAGGCATATTTGAATGAGACTGCAAGGTGTCCATCATCAATTATAGAAGACAAAAAACTCAAGGTGGAAATTAGGTACTTGTTTGAGTTGGTGCTTGATCAAGAGGTGGATAAATTGGTTCTTAGTTGCCTAGGGGGTTGTGGCCTCCTTGTAAGTTGGTGTTTTATAAATTCTAGGGGTTTGTGCTCCTTGTTGGGTTGGTGCTCAACTAAATTTTATTTCATGGTTTAGAAGATAAGTTGTCTAAACTATGTTTTAATGGGTTTTATTACCCATGATGGTTTCACACATAGATATTTTGTTGTGATGTTATTTCATGTTTGATGCTTTCATGTGTATGATTTCTTTATGATTTTGATAAGTTCATGTGATGTTTCTTGAATGGTAAAAGTACATATTCTTGTGATGGATGTCTAGTTGATGTAATCAAGTGAAAGGGAATTCTCATAAGGAAATTGATTCACCCCCCACCCTCTTAGTGGATATGATTCCAATAATTGGTATCAAATCAGGTCATTTATAGAAGGCTTAATAGCTTGAAGGAGATCTTAAAAGCTTTCAAGGTTATGTATTAAGGCCTAGTCCCTACATGAGAAACCTAGTATGATGGAACATGCTTAGTAGCTTTTTGAAAAGAATAATATGAGACTTGTATTAATAATATTAATAATATTATATCTTGGTATGATAACATATGACATGTGGATGAGATTCTTAGATTAAAACATGAGGTTTCCAAGTGTATTCAAAGTCTAATTATGACTTGTATTCCTGAGCCTAGTATGAAAAGAGACACAACGAGGTCCAATGAGGATTCAAGTTGAATTCACAAGATGCATAGAGAAAATATGAGCATGGAATGAGGTGTAATATGTTTTTTCAAGGGTATTGACCAATTTTGAGGTCATAAGTTGAAAGGTAAATAAAGAAATCACATTTGAAGGTCTCTTGTGCATATAAAATGAAGGTTTCCAAGCTTGAAAAAGAACTATTGATGATCATTGGCACATGTATAATTTGAATGGTATCCTAATCCTTTTGGGAGAAATGGAAAATGGTCTTGGATTACATATCTAAGCATTAGTTTGGAATTTGAGGGGTATAGTTGTATGCACAATCATTAAGGAGGTTAATTGGTCTAAAACCCTCTCAAAACCCTTATAGTGACCCAATTAGATTAAAATTGTTTTAAAGTGCCCATAATTGTTTATTTGATCAAGTTTTATGATTTTATGTGGTAGAGGACTCCTTAAGGCATCTCTAAGTGGCAGTGGTGTGTCAGGGTAGTGAGCAAAACCTACATAAAAACCCTTATTTCTAAATAATTTTATGTTATAGGTAGGGTTGAATAGGTAAATGAATTTGGAGGTTTAAGGTAAAGAATTTTTATTTATGTCTATTGAGTTATTTTGGTGAGTTATATCTTCCATGTCAACTATTTTGGTCACCCAAGTTGACCTATTGCTAAATTGGTAAAGAGTGAAAATAGTGACAAAAATACAATCAAAGTGAGAAAGAGATTAGGGATGAATAAAATTTATTTAGGTAATAAATTTTGATTATATTATTTTGAATTCATTAAAAATTGTGAAAATAGTACTTTCAAGATGACTTATCTGAGTGGAGTTGGATAGTAAAAGAGTGAGGTTCAAAGTTTGATCTATTTGTTCTATATTTTACATTTGACCTATGAACCTATATATTGTAAGATGATTAGAGGATTTTTAAGGATCAATTGAATGATTTTTAAGTTCAAGGAATTGATCCTAAAGGTATGTGAAGTCATGTTCACCATGACTGTGTCTTAAGGCCGTATGGTAGTGCTTGATGTGCTAGGTAAGATAAAGAGTTTGAGACTTTATGACAAAATTCAGTGCATCTAATGTAATTATTTATGTTTTTTGACATGTAAATTACCTATTAATTCTTTATTAAATGTGGATAGACAAGTTAAAATGTTGATTTTTGGAACCCAAATTGGCTTATCAGACTGTGTATGCATAGTATAAGAGAGAACTGAGAAATTGGTTTGTAAGACCAATGATTGATGCCAAAACAAGTAATCTAACTAATGTAAGATGATATAGAGACCACATAGAAACTATTCATGTGTATTAGATGTCATGGAAGTGTATTTTTAGGCACTAAATAAGAAATTCTTCATGATTGTGGATTTGGAGGCTACATGTAGTTTGAGTAGTCATCTTGTAGAGATGAGTTGTAGGTTGTTTGAAAATAATTTAAGAATACAATGAGTTTAAAGATATTATATAAGTATCAAAGGTTCATGATAAGTAATTTGAAGTCATAGTTTATCCTTTTTCAATTTTGGAGAGTCAAAAGTGCTTGACTGCACTTTGACTATGTTTTATTGTTCTGAGTGGTCATTTTTCAAGAATTGATTTGAGGCTTGTTGGCCTATTTAGTGAATTCAAATGGATATGGTGATGACCATGAGGTAATTAATGTTATATACATATGGTTTTTTCATATGATCATATGGAAAAAAATAATTTATACTTTAGTTTTGTAAGGTAGACTTTTTGGGTGTGTGAAGGGCTAATGGTGAGTAGGCCTAATAGCTTGGTTCAAGGTGAAAAATGAAGCAAATGGTGTTGGGGTGCCTCTCTAGGATTCATGAAGACAATTTTTAATCTATATAATAATGTGAAGGTTATCAATAGGAGTTAGTTTTATGGTTATGAACATGGTTTGGATGATCTTTTATAAAGGTGAGTTTCAAGATTGACGTGTCTATTAGTTCGAGGTAGCAGCTTGGTGAGCCTAAAGAGGTAGGTATTTCTTCTTAGGTATAATCTTAGACCTAGTATTAGATAATTTTAGGCCTATTTAGGCTTGATTTTAGTTTTTAAAATCCATGAGTATTTGAAGAAGTATTTAAACAAGTTTTATGTGGTTTTGACATGATTGTTGTGAGCAAAGAGTCAAGGAGTTGTTAGCTCATTATGTATTCGTTCCAAATTAGAATAAGGATGTGGTTTAAGTCACATAAGTCTTGTAAGGTTTCCAAGGGTAAAAAAAAGTGAGTGAGATATCAATTTGTAGATGAAAGATATTTAATAAAGTTAATATCAATTTGGAGGATGGTTTAAGAGGCTGAACAATTTTATCAATGATGAGTTTGAGATGTGCATGATGTTAGGGGGAGTTTTCTAACTCTATCATCAATTTTTTAGGTCAAAGGATCAAGAATGATATGTGTGGATGGGATTGAAAGAGTTTATATGGCCCTTCAATAATAATTTCAAAGGGGGATAAATATTATAATGGACGAGAAGATTATATCAAGAGAATGTCATTTTGAGAGAGGTTTGCCATCAATGACAAAGGGAGAGATTGTTGGAAATTGGTCATTGGTGTCATGTGTTGTCATTGATGTCTTAGATTGACTTGGTTCTTAGATGAATTAATGATAGATGCAATTTTTATGGTGATGGGAGGATATGGCATGAGTAGAGGACTAGGAGTTGTTAAAGAATTATTTGAGGGTGTTTTAGCTATTTTGGTGAGGTTCTGGTAAGGTCCTATTTCCTTTGAAGTGAAGAAAAGTGTAATTCTATATTTTGAGAAGCTAGATTATCACAAAATATCATTCAAGTATGATTAGATCATAATGTTTGAGAATTTATTATGAGCATTTGAGAAGTCGACATTGGTTAAAAGGATACATGGAGGTATTGATAAAAGTACCATGTTAGTCTCCTAAAATTTTGGTGTCCTAAAAAGGTTTTTAGTTCAAGTTATAAGCTTCCCAAGTTGCTCTTGTGTACTGTGACATGAAAGAGGCCATCAATTTTAAGACTCAACAAATAATCATTAGGATTCAAAATTATAACCATTCAAATTAGTAAGTATATTCTTAAGGTCTTTGTGAATGGTAGACATGGGTGACTTGATTGAGTTGGATATTGATTTTGGTCCATTAAGGTGATATATCTAAGTGAATAGAGGTATTATTTAGGTCATTTTTTCCTTTTAAGATTAGTTTTATTGATCAATTTAAACCTTAGAAGTGATGAATGAGCTTAAGACTCATAGGATGATGAGATGAGGGTTTTAAGTCTTCTAGTGTCTTTAAAACCTAAGGTGTGTTATCATAATGCTATTAAATATATTATGGCTTATTGGGCTCAATGTGATTTTGGTAAGTTGGTTTCAATGTTTCCTTAAATTGATGACATGCTTGTAATGCATGTTTGAGCTCATGGTGAGGTCTAAGAAGCAAAAATCAAAATTATTGATCAAGAGAGTTGTAGATTGGTCTATATGACCAATGCCATTGGAGGTAGAGATAGTTACTCATGAAAATATATGCTTATTCTAATCAAAGAGTGAAATGAATTTTTTTTGGTGTCTTGAGATTATTCATATAATTTAAGAAGATGGTCATGCCCTATAACATGATAAGAAGCTAGTACTCTTGAAGAAGATTGCTATGGTGATCATTGAAGTTGTGTCATGGATTGAAATGGCATCTTGATGTCTTGGTGATCTCATAAGGTCATGAAGGCATGTAGTGTCATGTATAAAATTAAATGAAGATCTTCATAGTGTTCTAAAAATGACAAGTTCTAAGTGATCATAGTATTGATTGTAAGTATGTAGAACTGATTCTTTGAGTCTAATTGAAGAGTTTATTGAAGGTTTCAGTGTTGTTTATGCATAAAGATGACCTTAAGTTCATGAAGAAATAAGTTAAAATTATTTAAGTGTCCATATTTGAATATCATGGAAGAGTCATTGGTGTGATATAGGTCTATCACTATGCATGAGGTCTCACATACCTATTTGACTTATGTTTCCTTGGAGAAGATATGAAGTGTTCTAAGCCATGATGGCTTATGAATCTTGAAGAATTTTTTTATGCATATGAGGATGGAGATGAATCTGAGGTCATGAGGTTCCTATTCATGTATTTATTTGGCTATTAATGAGTGTTTTAATGAATATTGTGCTTTATTTATTTAAGATAGTGTTTTTTGATAATTAGGTCTCTGTGAGACTTATTGGTAGCATGAGGGATAATGGAGTATTTATGAGGTAATAAAGTAAATTATGGGTTATAAATAATTAATAAGATCTATAAGATATATTGGATAATTATTTTTAAATGTTTTCTTTGTTTATTAAGGGATATAGGGTTATAAAGAGTCCAAGTGAAGCATGTGTCTAAGTGAGAGCTAATGCATTAGGCCTACTGAGTTGGTATGAGCCATTTGAAGAATGGATGACCTAATGAGTGATTTTATATTTAATATAACATGTATTAATTGATGTTTTAGTGTTGAAAAAAGTGTGGTTATATTTTTTGGCTGATAGAGAGTATGTAAGTGTCAAGTATAAGAAGAAGGCTAATTGGGCCTATTTGGGCTAGTTAGTGAATTTAATATTGAAGTGGATGGAATAGAAGTTTTTAGAGGTGTGAGAGGCCATAAAGACCATAATAAAATAATGTTAAACATGTGGTAAAGGTTTAATATAATGTTTTTAGGTGATGAGCTAGTGAATTTCATTATACCAAGGCTATCTAAGACTATGTGACTAGTTAAGAGATGTAGATGTAAATCAAAGGAGAAGAGGATTGTGTGAGATTATATTAGAGGATAAGTGATGTGTTCTTGATGTTTTGTATTCATGAAAGTATGGATAAGGTTTGATTTTTTGTTTTTTTGATGAGATTACTGAGTACAAGAGCTTTATGAGTGAAGAATAAGAAAGGCAATTTTATGCTTATTTGAGAGGAAAATTTGAATGAGATTGTAAGGTGTTCATCATCAGTTATAGAAGCCAAAAAAATCAAGGTGGAAATTAGGTACTTCACTTAGTTGGTTCTTGGTAAAAAGGTGGATAAGTTGGTTCTTGGTTTCCTATGGAGTTACATCCTCCTTGAAAGTTGGTGCTTGATAAATTCTAGAGGTTGGTGCTTAACTAAATTTTGTTGCATGGTTTATAGGAAAAGTTGTCCAAGCTATGTTTCAATGGGTTTTATTCCCCATTAGGGTTTCTAGCATATATCTTGTGTTGTGATGTGATCTCATGTTTGATGATTTCATGTGTATGATTTCTTTATGATGTTGATAAGTTCATGTGATGTTTATTGAATGGTAAAGTACATATTCTTGTGATGGATGTCTAGTTGAAGTAATCAAGTGAAAGGGAATGTTTCACCCCCCCATCTCAGTGGCTATGATTTTAACAAGTGTCACTTCAACTTTTTCTTCACATTATAGGCAAGCCATTGACTTCTTTGATCTTTCATGAGCTTCACCATTGTCAGGATCCTACTGCTCCATAAGAGCACACATGATTACCTTTGTATAAGCAAATAAACACATAATTTAACTAGAATGATAAGTAACTAGAAATATGAAACAACACAAAATATGAGAGACAATACCCAATTGTATTAATACTCATTCAGAAGGAAATATAATAAAGAATATGCCACATTTCTTCCCACACCTCTAGAGCTCCCACACTTCTAGGGCTCACTAATAATTCTCCTTCCACAATTCAGTCTTTCAATTACGGTCACAACAATCAACTCAAACATAGAGTTGTTGTTCACCTCCACTAGTTAGTAATAATGCTACCAGTACACCAAGTACATAACTGTACTCCAAGTAGATCTCCCTACTCTTGCAACAACCTACAAATCACTAGACCTTACTTACCATGTAGATATCTCTACACCCTGAAGAACCCTTGTCCTTGCCTCACCAAGTCCTTATGATTCTTCAAGCAGTACCCCAGTGGATCTTCCACCAGAACTTGCACAACTTGTAACTCTCCCTAATCATACACACTCAGCACCCCTTTGGAACTAGGAAGAGCTACTCTTGCTCTCTCTACAAGCACAATGGCTATGTAGCACACTTTACAATACAGCCCATGAGTCTATTATATAAATCTCATGCATATAATAATTAGACCCTAATTAAAATAATTAGACACACAACTCAAGACCAAAAATAGTCTTTTACATGCAAACAACTAGTTCGTTAAACTAACAGTTTGTCAACTTGCAGTTCTGAAACCGCACAGGCAACCGACGTCAGTCCATGTCTGTCTAGAGGTGACCAATGTCAGCTGATCCCTGATCGATGTCGGTAGCTTCCTATCCACTCTTGACTGACGTCAATTGTCTTGATTGATGCTGGTTATTGTGACACTTCAGCAACTCCTTCTGTTCGCATCCTGGTGAAGCTTTTAGCTCCACAACCTAACAATATCCCACTTGGAGATAAATAGCTACACCTATACCTGTACCTATACCTTCATCTAATTTGTTTCCTGACTTGTATCCCTCTTCAAGTTCAATCTTGAAGACCAACCACCACACAACCTATGGTGCACCTTTTGTCATCCAAGTAACCTGCCACATCTGAACCTACAACACCATGTAGTGAAGACCTTGACCTTGCATAACATGTTAACTTGCTGCTAGTCCCTCTCAGATACCTAAGAATCCACCTTCCTTTAATTGGCTCCAAACTCTCTGACAACTCCCACTACTTGGGAAAACTTAGGTCTACACCAGAACTCATGTGATTTCAAACACTGTTCTAAGCTCAGCTTGAACTGTCTAGCCCTTGGTGTGCTTACTGGTTCTGCATCATGCATATTGAACCCCGCCAACACCTTCTTCACATCAGCTCCCACTAGAGACAAAATCAACCTATGATCTTCCATGTCTCTCATGCCAAATAATTTCACTACTCCCAAATTCTTCATGACATACCTCTGAACTAACTTTACCTTTAGCTCAGAAACTCCCTGCATGTGTAACCCTGCAACACACAACATATAGTAACAGGATAATGTTTCAATCATCATCCAACCTGGTAAAGAAAACACAATGGGAACATTAACCTTGACTAAAGCCATGCTTTGTCATACACCTATCAAACCTATACCACTATCCTACAGCTTGTTCAAGACCATATACCCTGGTATTCCATCTCACGTGTCCATTCACTCTCTTCTTCAACCTGGGAATCCATTTATCTATCAGTGCTTTCATCCCAGTTGGTAACTCTACCAAATCTCCCACTTGGTTCTCTTCCAAAGAATTAGTGCCATGCTCCCACTGTTTCTTGGATTTTACCTGCATTACCTCTTCACATCTTCTTGGTTCTTAACCATCAATGAGCAACAAGTAGTATAAAGAAGGTGAACAATGAATATGAGGCTTACTTACCCTTTTAGTCCTCCACATGGGCATATGCGACTCCTTGACAACTTGCTATCTGCCCAACATCCATTCTAGTGACCAATCTCGGTCATCTCCCAGTCTACACCCGACCGATGTCAGTTCCCTGTGACTGACCCTTACTGCCGACGTCAATTCCCCATGACCGACGTCAGTCTCAACCTGCCTGACACCACTAACTCTATTGGTCTACACATGACTGATGTTGGTACCTATTTGTTTGACATCAGTTTCTCCTAACTGATGCCAATAACTGTGTTCTCTTGTGAGTGATGACTTTTTCCCTATGAGCTCACCTTGGATCAAAACCTTGTCCAAATTAACACAGCCCTACTCAGAATAATTTAGTCCCCTCAGCTGATCTCTATCCGTCATCTCCTCCATGAACACCAAGGCTTTCTAGTTCTTAAGTTTGTCAAAGATATTTGTCTTCTGCTTAAGAACATACATTCCCTTCTTACATATGTGACCAAGCCTACAAAGCCACATCTCTGCAATAGAAGGTGAATCAATAATATAAGTAGATAGATAAAGGATACCTACTTTCTTACCACTATCTAATTCAAGTGCATCCACTGTGAGAGTTACTGTGCATCTCTCATCACCCAACTTTCCTAAAGAAATTAGACTCATCTCCAAGACTGGTACTTGCATGACCTCATTCAACACCCGTGTGTTACTTGTCTACAATTTTAGCTTCACTTCCCCTTTTCCAACCATGTGACAAGGCTCACCAACCCCTACATAAATCTCTCCAAAGTCTCCCTAGACATACTCATAAAAAGATGCTCTATTTCGGGCTGCATGGAAAGACGCAATAGAATCTATAGTCCAAGATTCTACTTTATCCAAAGCATCTTGTGCAACAACACCTATAACATCTGCTTCTTCATTTCCTTCATATTGATCTTCTACCAACCAGCAATCTTTCTTTACCTGCTCTTTCTTTCCATCAAACAGTAATTGACCATTCATGTTATTCAGTTTCTCCATTCATAGCTTACTTTCTTCTACCATTGCTATACTCCCACTCAATCTAAAATGCCTGAGAGTGACCTATAATCAAAAAAACACTTAACACACTCTAACCACCTGTTAGTGTACTTAACCACCCTCTGATACCAACTTTTCAAGATTGGTACCAACCTGGTCCACCTGCTCTGATACCAATTGTCAGGATCTTACTACTCCATAAGAGCACACATGATTACCTTTGTATAAGCAACTAAAAATGGAATTTAACCAAAATGATAAGTAACTAGAAATATGAAACAACATAGAATATGAGAGATAATACCCAATTGTATTAATACTCATTCAGAAGGAAATATAATAAAGAAGATGCCACACTTCTTCCCACACCTCTAGAGCTCCTACACTTCTAGGGCTCACCAGTAATTCTCCTTCCATAGTTCACTCTCTCAATTATAGTCACAATAATCAACTCAAACATAGATTTTTTCACCTCCACCAGTCAGTAACAACACTGCCAGTACACCAAGTACACAACCATACTCCAAGTATATCTCCCTGCTCTTGCAATAACCTACAAATCACCAGACCTTACTTACCATGTAGATATCTCTACACCCTGAAGAACCCTTGTCCTTGCCTCACCAAGTCCTTATGATTCTTCAACCAGTACCCTGGTGGATCTTCTACCAGAACTTGCACAACCTACAACTCTCTCTGATCATACACACTCAGCACCCCTTTGGAACTAGGAGGAACTACTCTTGCTCTCTCTACAAGCACAATGGATATCTAGCACACTTTACAATACAACCCATGAGTCTATTATATAGATCTCATGCATACAATAATTAGACCCTAATTACAATAATTAAACATGCAACTCAAGACCAAAAATAGTCTTTTACATGCAAATAACCAGTTCGTTAAACTAACAGTTCGTCAACTCATAGTTTTGGAACTGCACAGGTGACTGACATTGGTCCCTTTCTATCTGGAGGTGACCAATGTCAACAAATCCCTAACTAATGTCGACAACTTCCTATCCACTCCTGACTGATGTCGGTTGTCCTGACCGACGCTGGTTACTGTGACACTTCAGCAACTCCTTCTGTTCACATCTTGGTGAAGCTTTTAGCTCCACAACCTAAAAACCATGAGATCTATCCTCTCTAAACTCTAGCCGAACTATTTTCTTACCTATTTCACCTCTTTTTATACATACCAGTGTTCATAAAGAACTCATAACCAGTAGGTTCACTCCTACACACCATTACCATAGATTTTGTAACATAGATATTGTACACAATAAGGAATTTACATAATAAAGTATCTAATTATATTCACAATCATTTGTGTGGGTCTACATAACTAATCAAATAAAAAATACATGGGATTTCCTATTTAATATGCAAGGTAGTTTGCATGCAACAAAATATTATTACATGAACAACCTATAAAATAAGAGTATCTATTACAATTATGCACTCAACAAATACATACACAAAATAGAATAGTATCTCCAAAAATAAAATAGCTGACTCCCAAATCAAGCTTACATGATTTATTCCAACACCCTCCCTTAAGTGAAAAATAGGGAGTGAAAAGAAGAGAAAGTAAAGAGATTGATGGGTCTTGACAACTAGGCCTAATTAGGTACCCATATATAAAATCATAATTAAATACAAAATGTCCCTATGGTAACTAATCCATATTACTAGACTACATGGATGATGAATCATTATAACCACCATGTCAAATAGGAGCTAGTACTCTATATGAATCTCACTTTGTAAAAAACATTAATCTCAAAACATTGGGAAAAAGAGTCACCAAGGATGAAATTATCACTACAAGATACCCAAAAACTAGTAATAATAGCTAAAGTCAAGGGAGTAAAAACATATGCATCAAGGTGTCCCAAGAAAAAAAATGGCTCAATACTCAAACATAATGCTAAATAGGTGCACTAGATGGAATGAAGGGCATTAAATACAAATACACTCAATTGACTACCTCTAAAATAAAATGTGGTGTGCCAAGGGATAATAATGAGCACAACACCTGAAGTAGTATGTGTACACACCCCCCATAATGCTAAAGTGGGTGTATTGATTCAAAAAACCATCTAAATTAGTGGGCCAATTCCACTATGCAAACACTAAAATTTTGAAACTAAGCTACACCAGACTAGCTATGTTCTAGAAAGAGAACAAGCTCTACCAAAACATTTGAAGGAGACTATCAACAATCAGATACAGCTAAGAAATACCTTAATAATGATGTCCCTAGTGATGATGGGATAGTCATGCAATTGGAGAAGAAGGTGATAAATCATGGATCACACACATGAAGAAAAAATCTCCATAAATCTTAGTGTGACTAGAAACAAAAGTCCCATCCTACAACAATATACCAAGTGATGCAATAAACTCCACAAATTTATCAATTTGTGGAATACATCATCTATGAAATGAGATATGTATGCTAAAAAATAACACATCTACTTAATCAAAGAGATCAAATAATAAGGATCATCAATAGGTAGGAGGAGAAATGTGTAGTCTAAGAAGCTGAATAATGGAGGAATGATGTTTGTAGTGTCCTCACCAAGAATGCTTCTTACACTGCTAATAATGATAAAAATCCACCCCAAATGAACATGAATGGTGGATGTAGATGTCTTCATATGTGTGGGTGTAAATTCCATAGTAGAAGAATGCAAGGTAACATCCAAATAAGTGTCAGGTAGATTATGTCTAACCACAATAATCTCATGTTTCTCAGGCTTGAGTGAAGGTGTAGAAGAGCCCATATATAACTCATAATCCTCAAAAAGAGTGAAGAAAAAAAATATGGAGCTCTATCAATAAATCCTAATGAATATGAAGTACTTTCATCATAACCAAGGCCATGCTGAGTAATCCATATAATAGGCTAAATAGAGTGAGTAATTCCCTATAGACACTTCCCAATGCTTACAAGTTTGATAGTGTAACCCATGGAATGAATCATGTGGGATCCAAAGCCAGTGGTATGATTCTCAAAATAATTATGCATATATGTAGGTGGAATTAGAGTGGGATGTGAAAAGTGTGTAACAATAGTAGGCACATAAGTATCTTATGCAATAAGAGAAGTAATACGAATAATGGGCTACTCAGAATCTGGGAAATCACACTGTAAAAGTGCATCAAGTGGATGCATACTAGATATAGTAACACTACATGATGGAATGATAACTAGTTTCTTCTACAAAGAACATATGATGGCATCCTTTCCATGAATCAAAGAGAACATAAGATAATTCTACATCAAAAATTTCTTGTTTGCTTCTTGAAGTGATAGGAAAGAGACCATAAGATAAATGGGTTTCTTAGGACTTGGGAGGGTACTATCAGGTGTCATACCAAAGTCAAAAATAAGAAAAATAACCACTTTATCATAATTTACATATATATGTGGAGGAGGTGAAGGTACCTCATCCAAATGACCACCAATAATAAGTGTCTCATACTCAAAAAACATTTCCTCACTAACAATGGAAAGGGGACAAGAACTAATAGGAGAAGATGAAGATGCCAAAGAGTACTCATGCATATTACCATCAAGAGTAACATCCTCACAAATAGGAGAAGGTGGTGGAGAAACACTATCATAAATAAAATAATCCTCACTCTAAGAGGAAGGAGGAGGGACATGTGGAGGTGAAGTGAACTCATCAAATAGTGTAGAAATAATGTTCCATACTTCCTTGGATGATGTGGCATACTTGATATGAGGCTATAAATAATTTGAAACATAGAGGTGAATGAATAAAAGTTCCTCTTTTTTCATAGATGTAAGCCAAAAAATATCATCCTTATCTAAAAAATTAAGAAAGTCACCAAGGACAACTCTCCACAATCCCTTCATCTACAAGTGTAGCTCTGATACCATGATGGAATGCATAATGTATTAATGAGATTGTAGGATCTCTTTTTAATACCATTACTACATAAATAATAAATCCATTAGATTAATATTATGCACACATAGTCTCTACATTATTTCTTCATGAATAATACAAACATCTGTATGTTTTTCTCTCTCTACTATTCTAGGAGAAGTAATAGGAGTGCCTATTAAATAGGCATAAAAGTTGTTATAAAAAATAATAATTTGTTATGTGAAATAAATATTTATTGATATGGAATATTTGCATGTACAAAATATGTGTGTAAATATTTTACACATAACAACTAATTAATTGACTCCTAATTAAGCTTAATTCCATGAGTGAGTTTTAACACTCACTCTAACACCCTCCCTTTTCTACCATACCTCCAAGTATTCAAAATTATCCCCTTTTATTTCTAAAAGGTAAATTTTGAACCAAAATAAAGTTTTTGGAGGTATTTTGAAAACTTGACCCTTTAACTCAAAGCTTCTAATAAAGTATTAACAACCAATCAGGCTATTAAAAATTTATAAATGTTACTACCAAAAAATATATTTACCTTTTAAACTTTGAATTTTTGAATAATATAAAAAAATATTAAACTTAAACTTGTGAGAAATCAATAGGAGAAATGTTAGGTCGATGGAGGAAGTAGGTGGTTGACATGAAATAAAATTTTCCATCTAAGCAATGAGTACAGGTTGATAAAAAAATATGTGAAGTTTGTCCACCGAACTACTCGACATACAATAAAAAGTCATTATAGGGGTGTTAGTAGTAAAAAAAATATGAAGGTATAATTATAAGTACTAGATCATTTCCCATATAATTTTTACTCATTGAACTACTCATAGAACTACTCACTAAAGCCACTCACTAAACTACTCATTGAGCTAATGGTGTATGTAGGTCAGGGATAACAGGTCATGTGACAAAGACATGAAGAGAGAGAAGTAGAAGGTTTAAGGTACATTCTTCATGGATTTATGTGATGGTGAGAAGAGAACCATGAAATATGGTTTGAATAGGTGTAAATAAAACCTAGATCCAGTATTATTCAAACCCATTCTTAGTTGTCTTACATCCTTCAAAGAGCTTGTTTATCCAACATAAAACCACTCATGAGGATCATAAATCTACCTTTGTCAAACCATTATTATTATTATTATTATTATTATTATTATTATTATTATTATTATTATTATTATTATTATTATTATTATTATCATTATTATCATTATCATTATCATTATCATTATCATTATCATTATCATTATCATTATCATTATCATTATCATTATCATTATCATTATCATTATTGTTATTGTTATTATTATTATTATTATTATTATTATTATTATTATTATTATTATTATTATTATTATTATTATTATTATTATTATTATTATTATTATTATTATTATTATAGAATTGATCCTCACCAAAATTCTAATGTTCATACGCTGTAGAAAGAACAAATGGATTTTTGAACAAAACTAGATCCAGGCCATTCTTGCGACAAACAAATAAAAAAAGACAATATGCTTGTTGAATGGGTTATGAGGTAGGATTAGGCCACATGGAGGGATCCATCAAGATGTTTAACTCTATAAAGGTCATGAGAATCAGAGGCACTCAAAAATGTGGTGCAAATGATGGAGTTCATACTTAGCTCACCATTTACCAAAAATAAGGATATATATGGTTAATCAATGGCAAAAAAAATATAGATCTAATGAAAATTAGTTGTGAAAATGAAACATCAACGGATGCAAAATGTCAAACAATTTTTTTTAACACTTCAATATAAATATGGCCTTGTAAGCCTCCAAATATGAATTATCCAAAACAATTCTTAGCAAAATGTATGGGTCATACGATCAACAATTACAAAGATCTATATCCTTCAATGAAAAATAAAATGAATGAAAAATATTGAAGTTGAGGAAGAGGTTGAAAGATATCACAGAGATAAATAAGTGTGTACAAATCAGGCTAAGTAATGGTTGAAAAACTTGTTCTGATACCATATTGGAGTTCATAAAGAACTCATAACTAGCATTATCACTCCTGCACACCATTACCATAGATTTTATAACATAGAAATTGTGCATAATAAGGTATTTGTAAATTAAAGTCTCTAATTGTATTCACAATCATCCATGTGGGTCTACACAACTGATCAAATCAAAAATACATGAGAGTGCCTATTGAATAGGCTAGGTAGGTTATTGTGTGCAACAAAATATTATTGGATGAACAACATATAAAATAGGATTATCTATTACTATTATACACTCAATAAATACGTGCATAAAATAGAATATTATCTCTAAT